>CAMZMU010000063.1:44712766-44957329 GCA_947311845.1 Poa pratensis
ACAGTGGTCATGTGGGCAACAGGAGCGAATGTCTCATCATAATCGCGTCCCTGCTCCTGCTGAAAGCCACGAGCCACAAGACGAGCTTTGTAACGCTCAAGAGAACCATCGGAGCGAGTCTTGATCTTATAGACCCACTTGCAAGTGATGGGACGAACACCGGGAGGAGGGGAAACAAGATCCCATGTGCCAGTGCGCTCAAGTGCAGCAATCTCCTCAGCCATCGCAAGCTGCCACTCAGACTGAGCCATGGCATCCCGATAGGAAGTGGGCTCAACAGTAGCAGAAAGACCGTACTGGGAAGGAGAATAGCGAGCAGGAGACCGTAAGGAAGGGCGAGAACGAAGGTTATGAACCGGTGTAGACGGGGAAGGTGGCGCGCCGGAAGTAGAGGGTATGTCAGAGGAATCATCCACAGCACGAGGACGACGAGTGTAGTGGAGAGGAAAGGGAGAAAGGGGAGGACACGCCGGAGCGGTAGGTGGAGAGGCAGGTGACGGGGAGGAGAGGAAGGAGGAGGGGAGGGTGGTGTCGGAGGTGTATCAGAAACCGTGGGACTCGGCGAGGTGGAGGTGGAGGAGGAACAATAGGCACAGAGGGAGATGTGTCGGGGAGTATAAGGAAGGAGAGATCGTCAACTGAAAAAGAGGAGGTGGTAGGACGCGGATAGTATGGACGAGACTCATCAAAAGTCACATCACGTGAAATACGCAGACGACGACCGACAGGATCCCAACATCGGTAACCCTTGTGCTCATCACTGTAGCCGAGAAAGACACACTCAACCGACTGAGCAGTCAGTTTGGTGCGTTCTCGCGGAGCAAGAAGGACATAGCACACACACCCAAACATACGAAGAGCGGAGTAGTCAGGAGAATGACCAGAGAGACGCTCCATAGGAATACCACCCTGTAAGGCAGCCGAAGGCTGGATATTGATAAGATAGGTGGACGCAGAAATAGCCTCAGCCCAAAAGTGGGGAGGAAGAGAGGCAGCGATCATCATTGCACGAGTCGTCTCAAGCAGGTGGCGATGCTTACGCTCAGCAACACCATTCTGAGCATGGGCACCAGGACAAGAGAACTGGGCAAGAGTACCCTGCTCGGCAAGGAAACCACGCAACATCTGGGAGATATACTCACCAGCCGAGTCAGCACGAAAAACACGGATGGGCGTGGAAAACTGGGTGTGAACCATGGCAGCAAATCGCTTGTATATGGAGAGAACCTCACTGCGAGATTTCATCAAATAGAGCCAAGTATAGCGAGAGAAGTCATCAATAAAAAGAACATAGTAGCGATGACCACCTTTCGAATCGAAGGGAGCAGGACCCCATACATCAGAATGAACTAAGTCGAAAGGCGCTGAGAGACTGACTCACTCGTAGGATAGGTAATTGAGTCTGTTTGCCAAGTCTACAACCATTACAATGTAAAGATACATCGCCAGAGACAGACCCTAAACACCTTGCGCACTAGCGAGACAAGCGAGAGCCACAATATGACCAAGTCGATGATGCCACTGTTGGAAGGACGCAGAGAGGAGGCAGCAAGAGCATGCGAGCTGGCGGGTGTGCAGTGGAAGGAACACAAAGCCAGTCGACCTCCCAAAGGCCCTGAGCCTCACGGCGCCGAGGGCCAGCTCCAACTAGAGCCTGGGTGCGACGATCCTGAACAGAGCAAGAGTCGGTATCAAGAATGACACGACAGCCAGAATCAGTAAGTTGAGCAGCGGAAAAAGATTCATGGTAAGACGGGAACATGAAACACAGGAACAAGAGAGAGGAGGAGTAGAAAGAGTGCCACGACTAGCAACAGGAAGCGGTGTGCCATCGGCAGTAAGTGGAACATTGAGAGGAGATCAAGAGGTCGAAGAGAAGACAGAGCAGAAGAATCAGAAGACATGTGAAAGGAAGCTCCAGAATCCAGAACCCACGGAGATGTACCTGACTGAGTAGGCGGTGGTGGCGAAGTAGAAGCAGTCAGCGAGGCAACGGTGCCCGTCGAAGAAGAACCAGAGGAAGCCAGCATACGCTTGAGCTGGGCAATATCCTGGGCAGTGAAGGACTGTGCAGACGGAGACGCACGACCGCAGGAGAGGAGCGACCCATGTCACGCTGCTTCTTGAAACAATCAGACTCTGGATGGCCCGGCTTCTTGCAGTAGTCGCAGAACATGTGAGAGCGAGGCGACCCCCCCCCCCCTGCAGAGGGCCGCCCGCCCACCCCCGTGAAGGAGTGGGTAGTAGCGGTGGAACAGACGACACCGGAGCACGGGCAGCAAGCACAGTGGGAACCACAAGCAGCCCAGCAGAACGGAGCCGAGTCTCCTCAGCGCGAAGCTCTGCAAGTACCTCTGAGATGGGAACACGTCGACCACGGGCAAGCAAGTGTGCACGCCGAGGCTCAAACTCGGGACGCAGGCGAGACAAGAACTCATGGACACGCTGAAACTCCAAATCTGACCTCACTGTCTGACAGCAGCGACAAGTACCACAAACAACAGTCCGCAGAGAGTCAAGCTGACGCCAGATGGCAGAACACTGTGTGTAGAACGCATCCACAGTGGAGTCACCCTGCTGAAGATCATGCTCCTGACGGACCACAGATAGGTAGAGAGCATCACCCGAGGGCTGATAGCGCTGACAAAGGTAAGTCCACATAGCAGCAGAAGTGCCTAATCCCATGAACTCAGAAGCAAACTGAGGCAGAACACTCGCAGTGAGGACAGCAGCAGCACGAGCATCATCATTGCACCACTGAGTGTAAACAGACAGAGCATCCCGATAAGGAGAGAGAGTCCGAGTAATCCGATACCTGCTGGTCATAGGCTTTAACTGCAAGATCATCAGCATTCTTGGCGGCAGCACGATCAGCCTCAGAAGCATCAGCGGCAAGAGCGGGTGGCACCGGTGGAGTAGGAGCCACATGAGCAACGGGGCACGGCGGACAGGAGACCTCGCCAGAGAGAACACCCCACAACAGGAGGCCGCGCATGTGGATGCGCATAAAGCCCACAAACTCGGCGTAGTTGGTGCCATCAAAGATCACAGAGCACCGGGGAACAGCAACATAGCCCGAAGAGGACATCGCGGGCTCTCTGATTTTTTTTTTACACTATCCGGACCAGAGGCCGGTCAAAGCCGGACTGAGAACCGGAGCACCAACAGAGGCAGCCGGACCAGGGGCTGGATAAAACCGGGCGGGAGGGCGGTGGCCGCGACGGACAGGGGCGGCGGCGGCCGCAGGCCGCGACGAGGAGGAGGGCAGCAGGCCGCGACGGGGACGGAGAAGGGCAGGCCGGGACGGCAGCGCGCAGGCCGGGGATGGCGGCGCGGCAGGCCGGGGACGGCGGCCGGTGACGGCGGCGGCGACGCTGCAGGCCGGTGACGGCGGCAGCGGCGTGGCAGGGCAGGCCGGCGACGGTGGAGTTGCTCCGGTGGGTGCGGGTGGAGGAGAGCAACCGTGGCTCTGATACCATGTCACGCAATGAGCAACTACATTCAACAGGGGCCAAAGGCCAGGTACATATACATGTATACATGTGTGTGATGAACAGTAACCTATACATCTAACACATTACAAACCTAGCTCATACAACTCATAGAAAACTTCCTTTGAAGACCGAGATGCGCAGCAAACCAGCAAGCATCAGCCCAGAAGCTTGTTTGTTCCCCAACTCCCACTCTCATCTACCTATCGCTCATATTTAAATCCTTTATCTTCAGAAGATCAGCCCAACATTCTGAGTTGGTATGTTTGTGCCACTAGTAGAAAAGGAGCCATCCGTCTGGAGCATCTATCCCGGCCAAATTACAACCCGGGATAGATGCACCATTGATCCCGGGTCGGTATGGCGGGGCGCCCGTGGGCATTGCTCCCGGGTCGGGGGGACCTTTGGTCCCGGTTCGTGACACGAATCGGGATCAAAGGGTCCTCACATGCGCGCACATGCTTTTCAGCGCTGGGCCCCTTTGGCAGGGGACCTTTGGTCCCGGTTCGTGTTACAAACCGGGATCAAAGGGTCTCCCTGCTATATCATCACCATTTCTCCTCCATTTTCATTTTTTAATTGTCAAAAATGGCATTTTTTGTGAAGCAAGTACAACAAATATGATGCAAAATGACACCCATCCAATTATCACACAAAGTAGGCCATATTTTATCGATAATCCAGCAATATTAGGAATTTTCTCGGTTTCTACCTCATTTCGCCTATTTAAATGACTTTATGCCTATTTTCCGAAAGTAATTTAATTTTGAACTACAAGTGTGTGATAGTTTGCTCTGAAAATTTTACAAAAATCATTTTAAGATACACCAGTAGTGGTTATATCACAGAAACATCGATATTTTTGAGAAATGCAACCTCTTTGGATGAATAGGCACGACGGGCATTTTGACCGTTTTTTCAACAAAATAAAAGAAAGTGAAAAAATACTCAAAAAATGAAATCTTTTGGCATGGAGTCCTTTTATGTGTACTAGTTGCTAGGAAAAATGATAAACATGAGTTTTGACAAAGTTTTCAAAAAACTTCTTCACAAAAAGGTCAATCGCCTATAGACATGTATAAGTTTCGAGTCAAATGACCTAGATATGATCATCCTCGTGCCATAGTTTGTGATAATGTGCCCATATTTGAGACTTAGGTGTGTCTTGTTGTGACAAACAATGTTGCAAAATGAGTTTTTTCAAATTATGTTTATAAATATCATTTTTCATTTTTTAATTGTCAAAAATGGCATTTTTTGTGAAGCAAGTACAACAAATATGATGCAAAATGACACCCATCCAATTATCACACAAAGTAGGCCATATTGTATCGATAATCCAGCAATATTAGGAATTTTCTCGGTTTCTACCTCATTTCGCCTATTTAAATGACTTTATGCCTATTTTCCGAAAGTAATTTAATTTTGAACTACAAGTGTGTGATAGTTTGCTCTGAAAATTTTACAAAAATCATTTTAAGATACACCAGTAGTGGTTATATCACAGAAACATCGACAGTTTTGAGAAATGCAACCTCTTTGGATGAATAGGCACGACGGGCATTTTGACCGTTTTTTCAACAAAATAAAAGAAAGTGAAAAAATACTCAAAAAATGAAATCTTTTGGCATGGAGTCCTTTTATGTGTACTAGTTGCTAGGAATAATGATAAACCTGAGTTTTGACAAAGTTTTCAAAAAACTTCTTCACAAAAAGGTCAATCGCCTATAGACATGTATAATTTTCGAGTCAAATGACCTAGATATGATCATCCTCGTGCCATAGTTTGTGATAATGTGCCCATATTTGAGACTTAGGTGTGTCTTGTTGTGACAAACAATGTTGCAGAAATGAGTTTTTTCAAATTATGTTTATAAATATCATTTTTCATTTTTTAATTGTCAAAAATGACATTTTTTGTGAAGCAAGTACAACAAATATGATGCAAAATGATACCCATCCAATTATCACACAAAGTAGGCCATATTTTATCGATAATCCAGCAATATTAGGAATTTTCTCGGTTTCTACCTCATTTCGCCTATTTAAATGACTTTATGCCTATTTTCCGAAAGTAATTCAATTTTGAACTACAAGTCTGTGATAGTTTGCTCTGAAAATTTTACAAAAATCATTTTAAGATACACCAGTAGTGGTTATATCACAGAACCATCGATAGTTTTGAGAAATGCAACCTCTTTGGATGAATAGGCACGACGGGCATTTTGACCGTTTTTTCAACAAAATAAAAGAAAGTGAAAAAATACTCAAAAAATGAAATCTTTTGGCATGGAGTCCTTTTATGTGTACTAGTTGCTAGGAATAATGATAAACCTGAGTTTTGACAAAGTTTTCAAAAAACTTCTCACAAAAAGGTCAATCGCCTATAGATATGTATAAGTTTCGAGTCAAATGACCTAGATATGATCATCCTCGTGCCATAGTTTGTGATAATGTGACCATATTTGAGACTTAGGTGTGTCTTGTTGTGACAAATAATGTTGCAGAAATGAGTTTTTTCAAATTATGTTTATAAATATCATTTTTCATTTGTTAATGTCAAAAATGTCATTTTTTGTGAAGCAAGTACAACAAATATGATGCAAAATGACACCCATCCAATTATCACACAAAGTAGGCCATATTTTATCGATAATCCAGCAATATTAGGAATTTTCTCGGTTTCTACCTCATTTCGCCTATTTAAATGACTTTATGCCTATTTTCCGAAAGTAATTCAATTTTGAACTACAAGTGTGTGATAGTTTGCTCTGAAAATTTTACAAAACTCATTTTAAGATACACCAGTAGTGGTTATATCACAGAACCATCGATAGTTTTGAGAAATACAACCTCTTTGGATGAATAGGCACGACGGGCATTTTGACCGTTTTTTCAACAAAATAAAAGAAAGTGAAAAAATACTCAAAAAATGAAATCCTTTGGCATGGAATCCTTTTATGTGTACTAGTTGCTAGGAAAAATGATAAACATGAGTTTTGACAAAGTTTTCAAAAAACTTCTTCACAAAAAGGTCAATCGCCTATAGACATGTATAAGTTTCGAGTCAAATGACCTAGATATGATCATCCTCGTGCCATAGTTTGCGATAATGTGCCCATATTTGAGACTTAGGTGTGTCTTGTTGTGACAAACAATGTTGCAGAAATGAGTTTTTTCAAATTATGTTTATAAATATCATTTTTCATTTTTTAATTGTCAAAAATGGCATTTTTTGTGAAGCAAGTACAACAAATATGATGCAAAATGACACCCATCCAATTATCACACAAAGTAGGCCATATTTTATCGATAATCCAGCAATATTAGGAATTTTTTCGGTTTCTACCTCATTTCGCCTATTTAAATGACTTTATGCCTATTTTCCGAAAGTAATTCAATTTTGATCTACAAGTGTGTGATAGTTTGCTCTGAAAATTTTACAAAAATCATTTTAAGATACACCAGTAGTGGTTATATCACAGAACCATCGATAGTTTTGAGAAATGCAACCTCTTTGGATGAATAGGCACGACGGGCATTTTGACCGTTTTTCAACAAAATAAAAGAAAGTGAAAAAATACTCAAAAAATGAAATCCTTTGGCATAGAATCCTTTTATGTGTACTAGTTGCTAGAAAAAATGATAAACTGAGTTTTGACAAAGTTTTCAAAAAACTTCTTCACAAAAAGGTCAATCGTCTATAGACATGTATAAGTTTCGAGTCAAATGACCTAGATATGATCATCCTCGTGCCATAGTTTGCGATAATGTGCCCATATTTGAGACTTAGGTGTGTCTTGTTGTGACAAACAATGTTGCAGAAATGAGTTTTTTCAAATTATGTTTATAAATATCATTTTTCATTTTTTAATTGTCAAAAATGGCATTTTTTGTGAAGCAAGTACAACAAATATGATGCAAAATGACACCATCCAATTATCACACAAAGTAGGCCATATTTTATCGATAATCCAGCAATATTAGGAATTTTCTCGGTTTCTACCTCATTTCGCCTATTTAAATGACTTTATGCCTATTTTCGAAAGTAATTCAATTTTGAACTACAAGTGTGTGATAGTTTGCTCTGAAAATTTTACAAAAATCATTTTAAGATACACCAGTAGTGGTTATATCACAGAACCATCGATAGTTTTGAGAAATGCAACCTCTTTGGATGAATAGGCACGACGGGCATTTTGACCGTTTTTCAACAAAATAAAAGAAAGTGAAACAATAATCAAAAAATGAAATCCTTTGGCATGGAGTCCTTTTATGTGTACTAGTTGATAGGAAAAATGATAAACATGAGTTTTGACAAAGTTTTCAAAAAACTTCTTCACACAAAAGTCAATCATCTATAAACATGTATAAAATGACTTTTTTATTAAGCAAGTACCAAAAATATGTTGCAAAAAGTCATATACATGATGAAAAAGATGATATGGATATCATATTCGGATTCCTCTCATTTTTCTAATCGATTTAGATATTTTATTTGTTAAATTTTGATTTACGGATTTAAAGATATGAATTATTCCATATTAAATGTAAAAAGGAGAAAATAAAGTAAAATAAATTTTATTCTTATTTATTCAAATATTATTATTACATAATCATTGTTATTTATTCAAATAAATTTTTAAAATTTAAACAATAAAAAGTGTGACACCATGACCCAGGGGTTAATATGGTTGATAGGATACTAATATCAGTAAGTTCTAACATCTCATTTGACAGGTAATTTGGAAGGAACTCTAAAGTTAAGCGTGCTTGGGCTGGAGCAATTTAATGATGGGTGACCGAACGGAAGTTTGACCGGGGTAAGTACTTTGACCTGAGATTAAGTGTCTAATATGTAATTAGAGATTATGTGTGTGGCTATTTGGGAAATTAAAAAAAAACAAAATTAGAAATATTAGAGTAAAATTAAAAAATAAATTAATTGGAAAACAAAAAATCGAAACCCCTAAAAAATAAATTAGCAGAAAAAAAGCAGAAACCCTTTGGTCCCGGTTTGTGTCACGAACCGGGACCAAAGCTCCCCCCCCCCCGCGCGCCCAGCCGCGCCCACGTGGAGGCCCATCTATCCCGGGTCGTGGACACCCGGGATAAAAGCCACCCCCCTCTAGTCCCGACCCTTTAATCCCGGTTGTAAAACCGGGACCAAAGGCCCTCTGGATCCGGGATTGTTGATGATGTTTCCACTAGTGTGCTCCAAGAAAGCAATAGGCAGGTTAAAATCAAACAAATGGCTGAACCTGTGAACCACCATAAGCAACAAGCTATGTACAGAAACAGACCAACAGGCTTACACCAGAACGAGAGAAAAAAAAATTATAAGCTTGAGCGTATCTATTCAACTTGTGATGTTCAAACGCTTGTAGTAATATTTATTTAAGGACCCATAACCTTATGGAGTGTGGAACGGGGCAAGAAACAATTGTGCCATGTGGAGCGACCATCATGCTTGCAGCGGTTAACCAAGCTGACTCGCTGTCGGAGCAAATTGGACCGGCTTTCCACTTTGGCAACTCAAGCGATTAAATTTTAGTCTACAGAGTTGTACTTACAGTAAGAGCCTTCTGTTCCAACACTCACTAGCAGAGTCGCCCTCCTCAATTCATTAAAAAAATGCAGAATACTTACACTGGTAAGGCTATCACTATCTCTGTGTATTCAGTTTGTAGGACTCTCTCTCACGCACGCACGCACGCACAGACACCTTACACTAAGTTAATATTAATTCTAGATAGTTACCACACATTATTTAATTCCCAAAAGCCCAGTCTAATCAGAAAATCTCTATAAAATCACATAAAACGGCCAACTTTGGTTCTAGATGTTAATGGAATATCAACGCTTTTTTGTTTTGTTTTTGCAAAGACAGGAATACCAATATCCATGGATGTTCATGAAACCAAAAGTGCTCAAGAAGAGTGTAGTGCAGTAATATGTTTTAAGTTTTTTCATTTATCTGTGAAGGCTAAAGACGAAGTGTAAAACTAAAACTAAATCTAGAAGGCATGCGTTGCACAGTATAAGAAATGTTTTGACTGCCGTACGTGAGTATTCTGTGGACTGAAAGTGACTGTCAACCCCGTTCATGCTGCTAAGCTTGTCTTCGTTGAGATACTGATCCAGCATTAAACAATTCATGACAGCTTTCAAACAGAGAAGGAACTAAAAACGAATTATTAAATGTAGAACAAAATCCTCCAGACATTCATGTTTGCCTGTGAGCCTTCATCAAGTCGTTCCGGGTAGCTCCAGCCTCTTGTAGTATATAAGTACACCTGGTGTGTACTAATTTTACATCGCTACTGGTTGTCTTCAGCTCAGCAGCTTCATCCCTAGAAGCCATTCTCTAGCTTACTGCACAAGCGGTACAAGGATAATAGCTAGCCTCTAAGTAAGTTTGTGACCAGTTGCAAGGCTGTAAGGTTCATACCTTTGTGAGATATGGAGGGTGGAAGTGATGTCAACATGGACAAATCAGACGAGATCCTCCTGCCCGGGTTCCGGTTCCACCCTACCGATGAAGAGCTGGTTAGTTTCTACCTCAAGAAGAAGATCCAGCAAACGCCTATCTCCATTGAGCTCATCAGGCAACTGGACATCTACAAGTTCGATCCATGGGATCTACCAAGTAAGCAGTTCGAAACCTGCATCTCCATGTTGTATACACCCCTTTTATCACCGATATATTGGAATACAATAGACATTTGAGCTTTCAAAGTTTGTATCTCTAAAGTCTAACTTCACTAGTGTCTCTTCTTAACGACAGAGCTTGCGAGCACCGGCGAGACGGAGTGGTACTTCTACTGCCCAAGGGATCGGAAGTACCGCAACAGCGCGAGGCCGAACCGAGTCACATCAGCTGGGTTCTGGAAGGCCACAGGAACAGACAGGACGATTTACTCCTCCGAGGGTACCAAGTGCGTAGGCCTGAAGAAGTCCCTCGTCTTCTACAGAGGCAGAGCGGCTAGAGGGGTGAAAACCGACTGGATGATGCACGAGTTCAGGCTTCCTTCGCTCGCCGACCCGTCAGTTCCCAAGAGACCTATCGACAAGAACATCATGCCGATCAACGTATGCATTTCAGTCCATATTACTCCCTCCGTATCAAAATATGTATCTGTGAATCTTGCACTAAAACATGTCTAGATACATATGTTTGGTAAGTAGGTAGAGTGACTTACACATGAATCTTGCACTAAAACATGTCTAGATACATATGTTTGGTAGGTAGGTAGAGTGACTTATATTTTGATACGGAGGGAGTAGATCTTAGTTATTATAGTGCTGAATATATTCCAGTGCTATATCAAATTCTAACGGGCACTTTTCTGTTTCCGAAAACAGGACTCTTGGACCATATGCAGGATCTTCAAGAAGACCAGTTCGATGGCGCAACGGGCGCTGTCTCACGCTTGGGGGCCTCCAATGCCTGGTGCAACTGAGCAAGATATCTTCTCTGGGATGCAACGGGTGCAAGCTTCACATTTTGCTTCATTGCAAGTCGCGGCAGCACCTGCAAGTCAGTTCACACTACAACAGAACATAGTTTAAGTAACACAACCATGTAACAGATGAACAAATGTGTTACAAGTAAAATTGCAGTAATACGTAATTCGTGTTACAAGGGTGGACGGTAACACATCCTAGGTAAGATCTATAAATGTGTTACTGGGATATTACTATAGTAACACGTAACAACTTTATGTTGCTCCAAACGTGTTACAAACTTATAATTGTAGTAACACAGAATCATGTTTGGTACCTAGTGTTACTGGTCATATGGACAAAAGATAGAAATTTTAAAATCACGTACCATCCATAATCGTGCATGTCAAAATTCCACGATTTAATAAACGTACTAAGTTGTCTCCCGATATCGGGACCACGACCAGACGTTATTACTGAACGACTACAACCATCTGACCTTGCCACCGCTCGTGTTGTTCCAAGAAATTGATCTGTTTTAATAAATAATAATTCGGGAGCTGGCCACACACGAGGCCTGGGCCTGGAGGCCTTGTGTGGCGATCTGCCTTTCTTTTTCATTTCAATCCACCGAGTGGGCCAATGCCCAAAAGCTAACCCGACCGAGCAGTCAGATAAAAAGTGTGGGCTTCATAAGTCATTCAGCCCAAGAAAACTAAAGGGAGTTCTGAAAAAAAAATCGTTTCTAGAAAATAAAAAAGAAAGATAAGTTATGAAATAAAATTAGGAAATTATCTTAAAAGTACAAGAAAATTCTTTTGAGTAATTCCACCTTAATTTTTTCATACAACCTCCAATTGATACGATCCTAAATTTCTCTATTCCCCGCTTTGATGCTCTTAAAATCTCCATTTGACCTGATTTTAGGTTCATATCCTTTGAAATGTCAAAATACCAAGTGGAGATTTGGTCCTCCCGTGTTTCAGTGTCTTGCCTATTTCGAAAAATAAAAAATGTATTTAAAAGTTTCAAACAAATCCAAAAAAATCATACACGTTCTCATATTATGCTACAAGCGCGCAAAATCTCAATACAAAACATTTTACGGTTTGAGCTCCACAAAAATGACAAATGTATAGATCTGAGTATAGTGAACAATATGTAGTTTCATATTTTCAACTTTTGTCTTTTTGTCTAGCTCGGAGCTTATTCTGTGTTGCATTGAGATTTTGCATGTTTGTAGTATATCATTTCGAATGTGCATGATTATTTTCTGATTTTTTTTAACTTCTAAATATTTTTTTTGAATTTTTGAGAAATACGAGATCACTGGAGCTCGGGAGCAAAAATGACTTTTAGCAAAATACCATTATTTTCACTCATTTGTTTAAACCTCGGTACAACCCATGACAACTTCTCAAGTTGATAGTAACTAATCCATAGATATCTGATATTATTGTAGGTCCCAATAATATGTAAGCGGTAAAACGAAGTGGCGCAAGTCCTCTATCCAACTCTTACTCCCATCTCTACTCTATTCGACAGCGAAGAAATCAAACTAATTCATGAATCCGGATCTTGTTCCTCTTAAAGGACGGGCTAACCCATCTCCCTTCTCTCACGCCAGTTCAATCTTTCTTAAGCCTCCACCTTGCGCCCCTGCCCCCTGGCGGGAAACAAGAATATCTCCCAAAATCCTTTGCCGACGGTCAGCCACCAAACCGAATGTCGTCGTTCAAGGTTGGGGCGACGTCACAAAGAGCCACAGAGGATGTGGAGATGGCGGACGAGGAGGAAGGCGCCGTGGACGTCTCCGTCGAGAGGCGCTAGGAAAACAACACCCTCTGTGAGGCTAAGATGGAGGCGATGGTGGCCCGAGAAGACTCGTGCCTTAGAGCCAGATCCATCGGACGGCGTCAAGGAACTCCACGACGGGTTAAAGATGTCGATGAACTCCACGACGACACCTCTAAGGAGGGTACCACATCCACATACACCTCCGCTGCTTGCAAGCGGAGCCGGGCAGATCTTCGCCCGGAGCCAACTAACAACCATCATCCACACAGCCAACTAAGTTAGCGGCCACAAACTCGATGCCCATGCACCTCTAGAGCGGTAGCAACGCCATTGTCACACCGAATCCACCCATGTTCCTGGTCTTGTCTCTAAGACTAGCTCATCTTGTTGTTAGATGATCACGTTTTTCTGATCATGGATTTTCTATAAGTCACACAACTATGAGAGTATATTGTCTGGATGACAATAGTACTGAACTGATCCAATTGTATGATCTTGCTAAGAGACAAATCGTCAGATATGAAATTAGCAATTGATCATATGAAGTTTTCGTTATGAAGTTTTCGTTAGGTATATTCCTATAATATGAGAATATCTCATGACCGCGTCTTCGGCATTTAACCTTTTATTGTTATCAAACGTTCGACCTTAATTGGAAGTCATAACGATGACTTTTGAGGGGTAAGGAACTGGAAATTCTATTGCTTATTAGCGGGAAATTATGACTGAATTCTCTATGGTTTCCAAGGTTCATTTAAGTGTTTTTTCTTTTTATATAAACATCCGTAACGCTATAAAACTGGAAATTCTAACAAAACGCTGAAAAGAGTATGTCACGTGGGGCCAACATAAAGCAGGTCCCAGTAGAGGCCAAAGAAGGACAAAATGCCGATGTGAAAAAGTTAGCGAGGACGAAGCGCGCGGGGAGGCTAAAATTTCAGTCCAGTGCGCGGGGTTCCAAAATTTTCGATCCTTTTGGAACCATTTTTTTGGTTTCGATTCCTTTAATATCGCATCGGCCGCACGGCCTAACCCTCGCCGCCCCTCATCATCTCTCTGCTGCAGTACGCCTTCCCGTCGACGCTGCCCAACATCCCCGCTCTCCTCCCACTCCTCACCTTCCTCCATCGCATACTAGCACGCTGCCGTCCGGATCCGTCAAAGCCCTTCTCACCTAGCAGCAGCGCCAAGCTCTTCGTCCTCATCTGCAACAGATCCGCCTGGATCTCAAGAGACGTCGCACCGACAACGCGGGTCTCGTCGAGGAAGGTGGTGACGGCGTGAGGCGGCAGTGACCTTCATAGAGGCCAAGAATTCATGGGGCTTCAGATCTCCATCAGACCTGTCCGTAATTGAATAAGGTGAGTCAAAAGTCGTTTTTGTGCCTTGTTAAATATCTGTGGGCTTTCAATCTCTGATTTCCTCCGATTTGGTTTTGCTGGATGCGAGATCGATGAAATATAGGAGAGGAGGTCTTCGCTCCACGCCCCCCATTGGTTGGGAGGAGTAGATCTTTCATAAACGCTCACGATATGGATCCCAAGATGAGTCCACTCCGCATGCACCTAATTAGCTAGCTGATTATCTCTGTTCACTGCATGTTGCTTTTATTTTTTTGGTTGAAGTCTTGAAGATATGAGTCCCATTGGTAAAAAGTTGGGAGACTACAGTGCCTTCGGCCAGCATCATGTTAATTACTGGTCGGAGATCTGAAAACCTGGTTTTGCCAACAACACTTGCACAGGCCATGCACCAAGTTCGTAGGAGATTTTGTTGTCATTTCTTCGTATCTTCTGAATCCTTCAAATTTGTAGTTGCAGGTCAAACTGCTTGATCAGTTCATAGCTGCTCACTGCATCTACTACCACCGCATTGTTTGATTCCTTAATGCACAATAAACTGTGTGCATTTTTTGTGAAAAATAAAGCAATACTTGAAGTTGTCCGTACCATGATAAGCATGTTTGGTCTTCTCTCGGGTATTTAAGTTGGTTATTTCATTTCTATGTTGTCGCATCACCGGTAGGAACAATTCAAATGGAACTCACAAATTCTCCATGACTGTTATGAAACAAGTTGAAGCGACACTTCTGGTTCAGTCAAAACTGCTCAAAAGGTATATACATCTAATCCTCCTGTAGCTGCTGGTTGTTCTCATAGTTATTATTGTACATGTATTAAATTAACCTGCATGTTCTTTCTGTTTGTCAGCTAAAACAAATTAACTTTTCAAGAAGTGTGTGACATAGCAATTTCTTAGTTAACTTCTCTACCATTTTGTTTGTTTTGCTCTGAAACCTGATCCCGTTTGGACATTTATGCTGAACAGCAATGTGTTTTCCCTCGTTTAATTTCTTTAATTATGTTTGTGGTAAATAAAGTTCACTAGCATCAGCATGCTGGCAACATTCAAAATGAAATGCTTCTAACTAGAGATGTTACTTATGTGCATCTTAATCAATAACTAAACACGCCAGTTTTTATTTTAGAAATTTGTGTACGTATTGTTCATTTGTTCTCTAATATTTTGCACATGGTTCATAATTCTAGTTCATGATATTGTCATGACTGTTCATTTTTTTAATCAATAACTTGTTATTGTCGTGACTGTTCCAAAAAAAATGGTTCACAATTCTAGTTCTGATATTTAGGCTTTTCAATGTGTTCGAAAAGTTTCAGTTGTGTATTTGTGCTGCTTTGACAGGAGATATTATAACTTCGTGAAGGATTGTTTGTTTGATGGGAAATTTCAGGAGGTCGGAGCAGTTGTGGTTATATGACCAGTAAATCAGTAATCAAATGAGTTATGCGGTTGGACAGTTATTTGTGGGAGAGGAAGCTAATATTCCTTAAAAATGTGGAAGATACTGATGTGAATGTTGTAAATCTGATATGCAAGATGATGTATATGTTGTAACTTCATTTGACAATGATTACTAAGATTGAAAACATGTTTGTGTAAATCTGTAATTCAGATTGTCAATAATGCCCCTTTGTTGCTTTGGCTTCATGTATTAGCCCTATTTGAATTTGCAATGTGCATATGTATCTGATATGATCTTTGGAATATCCGTATGAATTGCAAAAGTGGATTTTACCACTTCAAATGAAGTGGAGATGTGATTCTGCCTCACTTACACGGGCCAAGTGGAACCTAGTTACATGTGGGCTTTGGCACTGTACATTAGGCCCGTTATTTTCATGACCCACCATCAGCTACTAACATAAGTGTTACTAGGCTGGTTGACCATCAATAATTACTGTGTTACAATTTTAAATTTATGTTACTAATTGTGTTGCTAGAGCTAAAATAATATCTTACCAATCGTGTTACTATAGCTAGAAAAATGTGTTACTACCGAGTTGCTGGTCTATAAAAACATGTTACTATTTGTGTTGCTGTTGTTACAAAATTGTGTTACTAGTGTGTTTAGTAACACATATGCCACATGTTACAAAAGCATAATTGTAACACGATTTTTAACATACAGGAACAAATATTATGTGTGACAGCGGATACCTGTTAGTAACACGGCCTAACGTAACACAATTCAAAATGTGTTACAATACAGCCTGGTAACGCTCTTTTGGACCTGTAGTAACACAAGCGCGTGTTACCAAAGCTATGTCCTCCTGTAGTGTCATCACCAGCAAATATGGCTTCCAGGGACAGCAGCCACAACATTTTCAGAAACCCAACAACACACAGGATGGCTCTTCATGCAAGGTCATAAGCTTCAACTGCAGTCCGCGTCTGGAAGCCAGAAAGGTCCCATCATGTTGCCATTCCAGACACAGCCATCACAGAAGCCCGCACACGCTACGCCACATATCTTCGACCCGCAGTTTGGGAACCCTGAACAGGTCGCTGTGTTCGTGATCGATTCTTCTGCAGACATAAACGCGGGCATCAGCTGCACGAACCAAGAGTCATCCATGATAAAGCCTGGAAATACCTTGAGCGTGAACAGTGAGTGGGAGGCTCCGGGGAGACTCAACTTCCCATTCGATTTAGGAGCAGACTCTTCAGATGACTGGAACTGCAACATACCTTGGGAATCCTTCCTTAGCCCAGCTGTGTCTTGTTAAAGTTTAGTAATTGTATATATGATGTATATACATACATGTATTGTAGTTAGTTAAGTTTAGATTGACATCTAATTTTTTCGAAATGGGTACTACCCCTGTCTCTGCATTGTAATCCTGATTTATCTTGAAGATTCGTTCTTATCCTGAAGATTGTAACCCTGATTGTAATCCTAACTATCTATACAAAGCAACATAAGCCACTGGCCATGATTGAGCTGCGCGCTTGCCAAAACCATATCCTGCGTTATTTTCTACATGATAGCTAGGGATGATAAGAAGGGTGGCATCATCATCTCAGTCATCGGCCGGCGGTAACTCATCTTCTTCATCTGCATCAATGTTCTCATCGCCGCGAGAGGCCTTCGCCATCTCATGCAGGTGGTTCCCTTTCCGACTTCTGAGGAACTACTCTCTTATCGTAAGAGTCTTACGGGCTATGTTGATGGATCTCGTCTCTGCCCTGATGAGTTCATCCAGATCTAGCCGCAGATCGACACTTACAAATATGATAGGGGTCAGGGGAGGGGAAAATATTACGTTAAACATGGGGGCATATGAACCCGGTTGGGAAATGCATTTTCTAAATGTTTAAAATTTCTGAAAAAAAGTTTGTGTATACATCTGCACATTCCATGTGTGCGTAGAAAGTTTCGCGAAGAAACGACTTTTTACTTGGCCTATATAAAAAAGACAAAAATACGTCACACATATACTGCTATATAGCATCGAATTTTTCTCTTTTTTACAGAGTCAAAGGAAATAGTAATTTCATCACGAAACTCATGTGCATGGCACATGTTTTGCATCACTTATGAATGGAAAGTTTGTTTCCAATTATTTAGACATGTTGTTGACATTTTTTGGACATTTCAATTAGGAGGGAGCATATGCCCCCGTGTTCACTATATTGACAAAGAGACTATCCAGCAGGATCATGAACGGAACGGCGACACCTTTCTTCTCCCACCTCGGCTCTATCTCCCCACACCCCATTCATGTTGTTCATCTTATATCCAAATTGCCTATCAAATCCCTGTAGTAGTTGCTATTACCGTGCTTTGTGGATCCTATTGCCAAGTTGTTAACATTTTTTATTTAATACGATTTTCAATAGAATGGTTCATCAAGTGTTTTTTGTTAATATTTCAATTAAAATACAAGTTTTTTTTGGTAAAGAAACTGAAATCACTAGTCTTTTTTTTTTTTTTTTTTTTTGAGAATTCCTGGTCTTTTACAGTACAGCTGTAGTATCTGAACTCACGCACAACGCACTCCACACACACTCAACACCACACACACGCACGCCACCAGTGCGCAAGCTAGACCTAACCAGACTATACTTAAGCTTCTGAACCTCCGTGAGCCTAGACCTACTGGGAAACCCCTGCGGTGGTGGGCACAACACAATACCACTAACTGAACCACGGTGGAAACGGCTCAGAAGCTAGAGCTGGGGCAGACTGATTAAGGGCTCAGTCTTCTGCGTAAAACGTAGCCCACAGGACCCTCCCCAAATTAATTCGGGAAAAACTCCCGGGTGAGACACCGCGAGTTGATCCCAGGGATCGAACTCGCGATGGGTAGGCTGGCCACCGCCGCACACTACCACCGAGCCACTGGCTCGTTCTCCTGAAATCACTAGTCAATGTGTGTGTTCCGGCCTTTCGGGTGTCTGGGCCGTACAAAGATTTGGGCTGTAAGACTAGTCAACCATTCTCGGCCTGCGCTCTCCAATCCCACGCTCCGGGCTCGAGGGGTGGGCGGCGGCGTCCGACTGACACCCCCGCCGAGGCGGCGAGTTTCTCGCCGGCGATAGACGGTAGGAACCCGCCGTATGCAAGCGGGACACTTCGCCCAGACGCCCACTCGGTTGATTCGAATCCCCCACTGGAGAGGCATTCCCAGCAGCAACAGCAGTCTGCAAGCAAGGGCAAATTCACCATTGGTAAGTCCGTAAATCACCCTTCAATTTTTATTCTTTTAGAGACTGATATGAGGAGCGAAGGTGATAAGGATGTGCCGTAGTGCTGAAAAATCTGTGTGCAAAATATAAGTTTGACTAGAGTGAACCAAGCCTAGTTTGTTTTCTGTTAATTGGTTGCGTTTGTCCTGTCCATTCTGAACCAAGTAGCCAACCTGCGACATTCAACTCTGTCTTTTTATGTACATCTTCAGAAACCGCACATCTGCAGCAGGTGTCATGAACGGGCAGTGACACCCTGCAATAGTCAAATCAAATATCATAAAAAAGTGTCGACCTGCCCAAGAACTTGGACTAAATAGAAGATCAGAACATGTTAAACAAGCAAGAGCCTATCATGACACCATCCTCGTCCATAAACATATGGGACTGACAGTTTTTTAATCGTCACGCTATCCCCATCTATTTGACTGAATGCTTCCGTTGAAAATTGGTGCATTGTCAAAAATGTCAATGTGCTGGCTTGCAAAAAACGCGTCATTTCCTCTATGACTTCTATTGCATTGCATTTTGCAAAGTATAAAAACCAAATTGATTAGTGTAGGGTTCTATCTTTCCAATTCGCATCATGAGTTTCTGCGTGGTTCGGCTCCTGAAGAGGTACATCATAAAGCAAACAGGTGATCAGTGTGTTCTAATTTCGTTCTTGGCTACATCTGTATCATTTTTCCTTACCTGATTTTCTTGTTATGTTATTTTAGTTCACTCAAAAAATTCAAAATGAACAACCACAACTATCAGTTTCCCATATCATGTTGTTAAACTTAAAAGTTTCCCATATCATGCTGTTGTTAAAACTTAAAAGTTTCCCATGTATGCTGTTCAATAACCGCTGGTTGCGATTTTACAAAACCGTTTCATATATCAGTTTCATTTCCGTGGTAGTAGCCTCCGGTTAACTATTGACAGTTCAATTCGCATAAATGTCTTGTTAGTTTTTCCTCAATCTTTTCGCCGAACTGCAGGCACAAGGAGAATACAAGGACCACAAAGGGTCACTGAAGAAGTTAGACCATATGTGGATGCAAACATATTTGTAAGTGATTCTTTGGAAGGAGAATTTCTGAGCTCACCTTTAGTTGAGTTCAGCACAGTTCTTTTAGCTACAAACAATTTCAACGACAAGCTTGGGGCTGGTGGATTTGGTCCAGTTTACAAGGTGGGGTCATTCACACATTTTAACCTGTTCTAGGAATTTTACTAATCTCTGAATTCGATCTTGGTGATGTATTTAGATCACCACTTGACCAACATAGTTGATGATGATACTTCCAGGGGAGACTACCAGATGGCCAAGAGATTGCTATCAAGAGGCTGTCGAACAGCTCTAGTCAAGGATTGGAAGAGTTTAAGAACGAGGTGACTGTTCTATCCAAACTGCAGCACCGAAACTTGGTTAGGCTTTTTGGTTGCTGTGTTCATGGAGAAGAGAAGATGCTGGTGTATGAATACATGCCTAACAACAGCCTTGACTCATTTATTTTTGGTAAGGTTAAGTTTTGTTCTTTCAGTTCGGGCTGTGTGAATTTTTTAGCAGTTAGCCAGTAACTGAACTTTTCTCCTCCATGACCAATTTATTAGATGAAAGTAAGAGACCAGTATTGGGATGGAAACTGCGCTACAATATTATTCAGGGAATTGGGAAAGGGTTATTGTACCTTCATCAGGATTCCAGACTGAAAATTATTCATAGGGACCTCAAAGCGAGCAACATTTTGCTTGATGACGATTTCAACCCCAAGATATCTGACTTCGGCATGGCTAGAATATTCAGTGAATACCAACTTCAAGCCCTTACTCACCGGATAGTTGGAACCTAGTAAGGCAACTTTTCTCTTTTGTTCACTCAGTATAAATGAACATGATCTATAATATAAGCTGAACTGTAATGGCCTGCTTCTACAATGTTGGCTCAGTATTCGTTACTTCTTACACCAATTAATGGCCTACACATCATGTTTCTCATTCGGATCTATAAATATTTTAGTGGCCTTTCTAGTTGACAATTTTCTAGTAGGCACCTTTTCTCTTTTGTTTATTCAGTCTAAATGAACAGAGTTTCGCTAAAAATAAAAATGAACAGGGTCTAGAATTAATATAAGCATCACTGTCATGACCTGCTTCTACAATTGTACATTAAGTGAAGTTCATGGCTGTGGGCTAATGCGTTAAATCTGTGGAATGCAGTGGCTATATATCCCCGGAGTACGCGATGGAGGGCAAATTCTCTGAGAAATCCGACGTCTTCAGTTTTGGTGTCTTGGTCCTAGAGATTGTGTGTGGCCGCAGGAACAGCTCTTTCAGTGACAATGACTGGTCAATGAATCTCGTGGGCCACGTAAGAAGCCAATCTTCTCCAATTTACCATTGTACTGATAAAATAACGTAATGCATTCCAACATCCACGCTTTGCTCCAAGTTCAGGCATGGACACTCTGGACGAAAGGCAGTGCCTCGGAGCTGATCGATGCACTTATCGGCACCACATACTCTGCCGATGAAGTCTGCAGGTGCATTCAGGTTGGTCTCCTGTGCGTGCAAGAGTTACCAGCTGAGAGGCCGAACATGTCACTGGTGCTCAGGATGCTGAGTGGTGATGTTGCACTTCCCGCTCCGAAGCGAGCCGCGTTCTTCGTTGGAAGAGCTCCAGTGGATGACAAGGATACCGAATCAGGCAACCACCTGACTTACACTGAGTTGGAAGGCAGGTAGAGTGCCCTTGGCTCAGCTTGCAGAAATTTGAACCTATGGATTACCAAAGTTGGTGTGTAAAAGTCTCACTGTTTTATTCCCCTTCTACGTAGTGCTATTCAGAACTTAATGCTTGGAGCTTCTATTTTAGACACGAGTTTACCTGTAGTCTGTGACCAGCACACTATTTGGATGCTGGTTGTATATGTAAACTATTGGAACACATGAGTTTCTTATGGTTTTATACACTGCTGTTTTGTGAGATCAAAAGGGCCCAAGTCTAGGAAGCACATAGTGTGTCGTCCTCGTCTAATGGCACCGCACACAAGCTCATCTTCCATACTACCACTCCAGATGCCGGGCCTGAGTCCACCTAATTGTCCACTTAGTTGACATGGGCATTTGCGTTGTGCACACTTTCAGTCTTGGGGTCCTCTTTCTCTCCGCTTCACATCATCCCCCTTTCGCCAAACACTAGTACATTGGGGCTCGACTAGGTGTCTTCATGAGGATGCAAAATTTGTTTGTTTTTGATACATGTATGAGGATTGCGCCTGCACAACATGGTAACTAAAGAACCCCTCGGCGGAGCCACGAGAAACGACAATTTATATGTCTCCAGTGAGTGGGGCTCACTCGGGCATTGGGGAAGCAGGGGGGGGGGGGGGGGGGGCATTGGAGATGGCGGGTACAGTGCGTTTTTACGGCAAGCTAAAACTCACTTCTAGTCTTCAGGCAGTGGCGGTGGAGGCCGTGCTGACCATCCTCGTTGGCAGTGGTCTTCTTCATCTCATGCAATGGCTTACCTCCCTCCTCTCCAGCACCGCTGGCCACACATGGGGGTCACAAATGCTCCCTCATGCAATGCAGACAACCAAACGCGAGTCTAAAAATGCCTCTAGGACTATCTCAACAGAGACAACTTGCATCAGTCTTTGGTGGAGCTTTGATGCCCACAAACCGATCATGCCCATGGAGATGGGAACAAGAAGGAACCATTACTTGCTCAGATCAAGCGAGAGGCAATGTCTGCAACCCTTGGTCGATTGGACCACATGGTCATGGCTAACCCTATCTTAGTTGGGCCTAGCATCCACGACTAACTAACATGGAATTATTGGCTCGCAAGTAATTTGTGGAATCGGAGATGGCTTCGAATGATAGTCTCGATGCCATCTAAGTATATAAAAAGGGGGTGAGCGCGTAAGAGTCGAGCTTGTTGATGACACCATGTGGTCCGTCTCTCACAAGTCACATTAATTTGCTTATGGGCGGTGTCTCTACATTGGACTACCAAGCATTATAAATATAATGTAACTTGCCAGGGGGAAAGTGACATTCACAGGTTAATGCGGAAAGGGTCGAAGAGGAGGGAAGTCACCCATCAATTTGAGGACGGTACGTGGGATCAGAGGCCATCTTAGCTCATTACGTGGCCGGTTTTTACCATGGGCGACCTCTGTCACAGATAAAAGCGTACCCTGTGTGGTAAGTGAAGGGTGAAGTGAGCACCGGCGAGTGGATCTCCTACTTCAAGGGGCCGAGAGACTCCTCCTGCGACCCCTACGCTATGTGCGGGCCGTTCGGCCTCTGCAACGCCGCCAATGCTGCATCGCAGTCGTTCTGCACCTGCGTCGATGGGTTCAGCCCCGTGTCGCTGTCGGCGTGGCAGATGAAGGATACCAAAGGAGGGTGTCGGCGAAATGCAGCGTTGGGCTGCGCCGGCGGGAAGACAACAGACGGCTTCAAGGTGGTACCAGGGGTGAAGCTTCCCGACACGCAGAATTCGACGGTGGACATGAACGTCAGCCAGGAAGAGTGCAGGGAGAGATGCTTCGCTGACTGCTCGTGCGTGGCCTACGCCGCCGCGGATATGCGGGGAGGTGGCGACGGTACCGGCTGCGTCATTTGGGACGGTCCCATCGTTGATCTTCGTATCGTCGCCGGCGGGCAGAATATCTACCTCAGGCTGTCAAAATCAGAATTTGGTATGGACATATTATCCATCCACATACTCTTGAGGTCTTGCCAATTTTTTTCTTCAAGGAAATTCACTATATTTTAGTAACATGTTAGACGAAAAATAATATTTAAGAAAACCACAAAATAGAAATTTTCTCCTGTCAATAATCTTAAACTTTTACCCTCTATTCCTGCCAAATTAACAAATATCACCTATTTTGAAATCAAATCCTCCTTTTTAAGTTCTAGTAATTTGTTATACCATGTTTTTAATCAGTTTCCTAAAACCACGTTATGCCCACATCCATATATAATCTAAACTGTACTGAATTATTTCTTACCTCTGAATATCACTGGTTCAAGAAATTAATTTATAATTCTTTCTGCTCCATATGCTATATCCCAAAATAATATATCAATAAGGTTCAAACAAATATATATTATGATTGTTATGAAGTCCAAATTTTACACTAAATTTTCATTTGAGGAAACTTAAAAATAATGTGTTTTACACTTGAAATCTCCAAACTCATTTCCACTACGCTTCACATTTCGAAATTTAAAGTTCCAAAATTAAATCTATGGTCATTAAAAATCCTTAATAAATTTAGTTTAACGTTAATTACAATCATTTCTCCTCCCTAAAATGCATCTTAAAATTAGTATGCCTTAGAAACTGAAATTAAAATAATTTGTTCACAATGCACAAGTAGGGTTGGAGTTAATTTCATTTCATTTCATATGTAATTTTAAATTGAAATAATTTAATTTAAATAAAAAGTAGGAACCCAAGGAATTTAAAATATGAAAAAAAAAGTGTAATACAGATCCTATTTCCGCAAAACATGATTGATTTCAACGTGGGAGAACCACGTGATTTTTGATAGAGGAGGATGCAACATCACCGAAATTGCAAGCATGAGGACTTGAACTCGGGTGGGTGGGAAGGCATCAGCCCCTCCCCACCACTAGGCCATGCCTTAGTCTGCATTTCCGCAAAACATTGGAACAAGTATCTCTCGATCTGGACTTTATACGAATGACCATAAGAGGTTTCGTACTCTAACCTTTCATTTTTGCTACCATAACAGATGGCCATAAGAGGTTTCGTACTCTACTTGTTGCCGCACCTATAGCTTCCGCTGTTACTATTCTTCTGGTCGTCTTTCTGATCTGGTGGAGAAGGAAACGCGGAATCGTAGGTAAATCCTGCTCCTGTGGCTCTGTTTCTTTGTTATTTTGCATGCAGGAGAAAAATGGAGCATGAAAAATGCAATGTTGTGAAGTTCACAAGCTCCTTTCGCAGGTGCTATTCCTCAGAATCCTGCCATGGCTATTCCTTCAGTTGGTCTAACTATTATAAAGGATATTACAAGAAATTTCTCTGAAAGTAATATGATCGGCCAGGGAGGATTTAGCATCGTTTACAAGGTTTGTTAGTGTGTGTATGTGCGTGTGTTTGTGTCTGTTTACAAGTCCATATCTTAAATTTCACAGAATTTCATTGGTTGAGCAAGCATCATCTCGATTTCCAAAATCACCAGGGTCAGCTGCCTGAAGGAAGAACGATTGCTGTCAAGAGGCTTAAACAGTCGGCACTCACCACGAAAGGGAAGAAAGATTTTGCGAGAGAAGTGGAAGTGATGGCTGGGCTCCGGCATGGAAGTCTTGTGCGCCTCCTCGCTTACTGCAACGAAGGCAAGGAGCGCATACTCATCTACGAATACATGCAGAACAGGAGCCTGAACGCCTACATATTCGGTAGTCCCTAGTTCCTCAAACACAAATTTTTCTAAGCTCTTACAAAACTGAAATGTCTCGTCTTTCTTTCTGGTGATAAATGACACTTTTATTAAACTCAAACGATCACATCAAGCCGATACATGCAAAAATTCTCTTGAAATGTCTAGTTCCAAACAAGAGTTTGTATGTTAATGCTGGTCCTCAAGTTGTCTCTCATGTTTTCAGGCATATCCATGCACTACTATTAACTCTTAAGTCCACTTTCCACCCTTAAGCTGTTCTCTTGACTCACGTTTTCAGTTCAATTGTTCGGACTTAACTGCCCAAAATATTACTCTCTCTGTTCCATAATATATTAAGACCTAAATAGGAGTATCTTTTGGAAGGAAAAGTTCATATGGAATTGAAGTCACAATAGCGTTTTGGTTAAGCCAACTATTTAAGGGACTAACATGAACCATTACCTCCACTTTAGTTGATGTACTCCTCTAATAAACACTTATTTGGCACTAACAGGCGCAGCTAGCCTTCGTGCTTCACTCAATTGGGCAAGAAGGCTAGAATTGTTACATGGTATTGCCCATGGTGTTGCTTACCTACATGGAGGGTCGGGAGAGAGTGTGATCCACCGTGACCTCAAGCCCGGGAACATTCTTCTAAATGACGAGTGGAAACCTAAGATTGCTGACTTTGGCACGGCCAAGCTGTTTGCCGTAGATCAGGCAGGGCCACCTGACCAGACAATTGTCATTTCACCGTAAGTATCAGATACACATCCTTAGCAGAAAAAATGACGTGGATCCGATTTGTACATAACGTCGTTGAGTTCCATGTAGGGGATACGCGGCTCCGGAGTATGCGCGGGGAGGGGAGATGACGCTCAAGTGCGACGTCTATAGCTTCGGAGTTATCCTCCTCGAGACACTCAGCGGGGAAAGGAACGGTCCCTTGCAGAGGCTCCTTTCACATGTAAGTCTGAATACCACAGAAATTAATGCATATTCCTTTCCAACCTAACGCAATGCATCCACATTCCACATACGAGTATGCAATTTTCATCTTGATAACGGTGTTTGCACACTTAATCTGCATTCCATCCGTTTCTTTTTGAGATGCAGCAAGAACATTAATTATAAAACCATTTTCCTAATTCTTTAACAAATCTTTTTGGGCAGGCCTGGAGATTGTGGGAGCAGAACAGGATCGTGGAACTTCTTGACACAACAATGGTGCCACTTCCCGTGTCTGAGACAGAGCTATTGTCTGAGCTAAAACGGTGCATCCAAATCGGGCTCCTCTGCGTCCAGGAAAAGCCTGGCGACAGGCCAGCCATGTCTGCAGTTGTGGTCATGCTGACGAGCACCGAATCGAAGATTGATTTGCCGAGAAAGCCGCTGGTGTATAGCGCAGGAGCCGTGCGCCTTCGAAATCTTCCGGTGGGCATGATACCGATCTCTCGAGCCCCACTACGAGCGACCTGACGTAAATCGCATGGAGTCGGACAACTTCTTGTTGCCTGCCTAGTGATCATTTTAACTTACAAGTAGGAGTTGACGAATTGTCCTCTTCCATATTATTTGGGTAACCGTTAGGTACTTCTCTATATTGTCCTACTGCTGTACTGCGTGCATCAGGGTGTGTGTTCCACCTTGGCTCGCATTATCAGTTCTGTGAAGCTTTGGTAGCCTAAAATTGCACACCACTTACTAAACTGCGGTATTTAGATAGTGAGCAAGTGTAAATGCAATCTTTGTTTTTACTTTTTTTTGTTTGGAAAAAGGGTATAACCCCAATCTCTGCATCAATTGATGGATCACAAACATTTTTGTTATGCAGTTCATTCAAAATTATTACAATTCATGGATCACATAAATCGATACAAGAATCAACCATCTGAATATAGCAAACATATAGGGACTAGACATCCCGAAGTCTACTATTATGCCACCAACTTGCCCGGGTGAAGGTATGCTGAGCAACCATCAGCCGGTTGCATTCAGAAGTCATAAGCTCCCGCTGATCCTGCGGGATTAGGTATGAGAGGATATATAGCATAATCCACTACGTGGTAATATGAAAAACCTGCAATTTGTTTTCGAAACTTCAGTCTTATTACAAATTAAATCATTTCTGCACTTTCATATTGACTAACATAAAGCTGAAACCCCTATACGGGTTCTGTCTTTAGTTTTCTTTTCAGACTTCAGTTCCATTCAGCCAATTTCCAAATATATTCCTATTATTGGTTGGTGGAGAAAGATTGAAAGTAAAATGGACAATGCGCCAAAAAAGCCGAGGGAACGTATATGAGAGAAACAAATGTTCAATAGTGTCCTTGAAGTAAAAAAACATTTTTACACTCATGTCATTGCCACTTAGCCATGGTAAGTAAACTATCTTTTAAGAAACCACATATATATATTTTTATCTTGAGTGGGATCTTCCATATATATTTTCGAGTGAATCTTGTATGACCATTGATAAGCTCTCCATACATATATTTTATCGAGAATATTCCAAAGTCAGTTAGCCTCCAAACGAAACTATCGGGCTCATCCGATGAGTGTGGGCATTAATATAACCAAGTGTTCCACTTACTACCAGTTAAGACTCGTCTAAACCCAATGTTCAGAGGAACCAGTGCTAACAATGAGATATCAAAACATCTTTCTGGTATACTATGTTATATAATGATGAGTAATGTTGAGCAAGAGGTACATCACCAAACCAGACATCCTTCCAAAACCTATTACTCATCCCGTTTCGTATTTTGAAATATCTTCTATTAAAAAACTCATTTTAAGCCACATAAGGCCCTTCCAAAAAGCAGAGTTGGTAAGCTTTGATTGCATGTGTGCAAGATTTTTATATTTAATATGTAACACCTCTTGATCAGGCAATTTAAAACCCCTAATCGCATACCACTTTGCCAAAAGGTCATAAATTACTCATCGCATATCCTTTAGAAAAAACTGTGTGTGATATTCGGCAATCACACACAATAAAAAACACATAATATAAACTAATTTCTTTTACTGTGGCAAGTTGAACAACAAAAAGAGATAGTGCACACAATAAAACAGAGATATTGCAGACGGTAAACATATAAACAAAACTGAGCAAAAAGGTGAGATATCTCCGCCCGGGAGAACTTGGTGAGGACTACTTAGTCATTGCAGAAGAAAATATTATAGTGTTGTTTGTGATGATAGGTGTGTCCTTCCACCTGACATCATATAAGGAGTATTTCATGTCTTACACCAGCGGTGTTACTGGCCATGCAAGGATGAGAAATAGTGGTTCCACAATTTTTTTTTGTAAGAGCACTATATGCATTCTGAACAGTTCCGGAAAGAGGAAAAAAAAGTGTCCCACCTTGCTTGAGATTACATCGTCAAAATTCTCCATAGATCATCGACTTGGGAAAATTTGAACCACAAACACAATATTTTAGCTCGATGTTGACCGATAATAAGATATTGAGTTTGAGGTGTTACACTCTTTGCTCTTTGTGGAATAACTTTTTATCTTACCTCCTTCATTTTGGGATATGCTCTACATTCGCGACGATCTTCAAATAAAAAAGTTAAGTCAAACGCGTGCAAAAGATGGGTTCCTAACTTGCAATGCAAGGAACACCCATCACTGGTCTACTACACACTCCTTACGCAGTAACCGCGTAACGCGTAGTCAATCGGGAAAGTTTTCAATGCTAATTCTGTCGAGGAACATTGTGTCTCCGTACATATTAGCGTGATCTGTACTAGTTTACTGGAAGAATTAGAATTTTGTGTATACGGAGACGTCGTAGATAATGATGTCCTGATAATGAATTGCTATCTGGACTTTGAGAAATTGAGAGGCAATGTCAAGTTGTCAGATTGTCACCGTTTGACTCTGCCGCCACTTCAAAACCCACCAACAACATGGTGGATCAGTGCAGTCACATGAGTTTTCTGGTACCTTGACCACGCAAGAAGAAGAAGCATCAACCACTCGTGACTCGTGAGTGATGAGCTCGGTAGCCAGCCATGTCCGAGACAGGCGAGACTACCTCCTCGTATTATGTCTGCTCCTGCTGCTTCATCTCGGAACATCAGCCATTAATGCTGCAGACACGTTCGACAGCAGCCGAAACATCACCGACGGCGAGACGCTTGTCTCGGCTGGCGCCCGGCGGGTCGTTCACCATGGGCTTCTTCTCCCTCGGGTGCCAGCGAGGAGGTACCTCGGGATTTGGTTCTCCGTGTCTGAGGACGCCGTGTGCTGGGTAGGCAACAGTGACCTGCCGATCAATGGCAGCTAAGGCGGGCTGGTGCTCGGCGACGGCGGGAGGCTACTCCTGCTGGACGGTGGCGGCCTGGTCGTGGAGTCCCTCCACCACCCCAATTCGGATTGGGATGTGGAGGAGGACTCCTCCCAAACCAACTCCACCTGGTGGACTAGGTCCACCAGGTTTCGGCCAAGGGGGGGGGGGGGGGGGGGGGGAGTTCCCTCCCCACTCGGTTTGGCCCCCTTTGTGGTGGGCTCCAAATAAATTTCTTTATTTAATTTTTTTCATAATTAAATAAATTAATATTTAATTAACATATAATTAAATAATATTTTATCCAATTAATTCTTTATTTGAATATTTCCTTTTACAGAATATTTTACTGAATTAATTACTTATCATATGAAAGTGTCCAGGGCACCCAGTCTCCGCCGACAAAATACTCTGGACAAATATTTCCCTGTTATATAAACCTTCGGATTAAATCCGCTGGTGATAGAAACTATTCCTCATCACCCCGGGACATTAAATGTCCGCCTTCTCTCTAATTCAAACCACTATCTCATTACCACTTATACTACAAATTTATTCTCTCAATAAAAGGTTGACTCACAGCTTAAGTGTACCCCGGGACATTAGATGTTCAGGAGCTTACTAGCAGACAATAACCAGCATTGGGACCTAGAAGGCCGTACTGGCTCCCGTGTGTTTATGAGTGAAAGACAGAACCTGTGTGTTACTCATTACGCTAATCCCCTTACGTACACGATACCAATGATATCTCGAGATTGAGACAATGTGCTCTAGTGTGATCAAACCATTCGATCATAACACATATAATTCTCTTACCAATATCATTCTCTTTTCTCATTCCGTATTTATATTCTCCCGTGATAAATCACGATGTGTCTGGCCAGACGATTGGATGACAATAATAATACTGAGATGGCCTAGAGGATGTATCTCTCCATCGACTGGAGGAGTAAGTGACATTCTTGAATAATCTCTGTTCCAATATATTATTCTAGTTCATGCCAAAAAGCCACCGTTATGGTCCCCAGTTACGGCTGGACGTTAGGTAACAATAAAAACACGAGTGTTGAATAAGCAGTCACCAGATATTCTCATAGCAAAGGAATACAGCTAATGATAACTAAACATATGATCAATTGCTACCTTCATCGTTGACGATTAGTCTCTTACCAATATCATACAATGGGTCGGTTCAGTACTATTATCATTCCGATAATAAACTCCTATAGTTGTGTGACTTATACAAAGTCCATGATCAGGAAAACATGATCATCAAATAACAAGATAGGCTAGTCTTAGAGACAAGACTAGGAACATTTTTACTTGTTCATATCTCTACACCTGTATTAGAGGTTTTCCTCTTGAACACGTTGTATTTGCTATCCAAGTGCCCAATACAGTTATAGCATAAAGATATAAACATCTTTACTATTAAATGGGAGTTTTTTTTTGAAACTTTTAACACCCCATATATTAAGCTAGCAAGCCCGCCTCATTAAAAACCTTCCAGTCCCCTTAGGTACCCTGGTAAGGAAAAGAGCGCGTCAACAAACTTGCTGCCTTAAGCATTGTTTACAGTTACATCGTTCACCAAACTACTGGTTAGCCAGCCCGGAGGCTCGTCAACCCAACTAACAGAAGTTCTATTACAAAAAATAAAGCTAGCTAGTTCATGAGCGACGACATTGGCAATCCTATTACAATGCTTATACTTGACCCTTCCAATTGAAGTAGCTAAATCAACACATTCAGAGAATATTGCTGCTGCCGCATCCCACCATTGAGTATGACCTGTGCAAAAATTAATGACTTCAAGGGAATCAGATTCCGCTTCAATATTATGGAAGCCGAGAGAATTAGCAAACAGTAACCCAACTCTCATTGCCGTAGCCTCCATAGTTACAGAGTTTAGTCCACGATCCACATACAGACATTGCGCGGCAATAAATATCCCACGATCATCTCTCAATACCGCACCCGTGGCACCAGCTCCAACATCGCTGTGGAATGCCGCATCAACATTTAACTTGACAAACCTCGGCTCAGGTTTTACCCATTGTTGAGAAGCACCCGTTGATCCCCTCGATGAAGTAGCTTTTTTGAAATTACATGCAATCGCAAGAATTGACAGTGGCCATCTCCATACTGGTGGTGTGGACTCATTGTGTGTCGCCTGTCGTCTGACCCACCACAAGTACCAACAGCCCACTAAGAGTACCTCTTTAAATCCCACGTCAGCCATTATCAGTATTGAATTATCCTGCTGATTCAGCAAATTCTCTAGTACAACCGAGCCAGAACGGTCTGAATGAATCAAACTAGAAATTCTATCAGTTAGACCTAACCTTCTCCATAATTCCTTAGCTGGTTGACACTCAAACAACATATGTTTCACATCCTCCGCAGCAATATGGCATATAGGACACTCGCCTGATGTTCCAATGTGCCTGTTAGCGAGTATACACTTCAGCGGCAATATTCCATGTAAAGCTCTCCACCCAAATATCTGAATTTTACGTGGTACCTCAAGTTTCCATAGGGATCTCCACACAGCCGGAGATGATGAAATACCTGGGGCTGGAAACGTAGTTGCATGGCCCCTAAAGGTGTGAATCCACTCAGCATGGTAGGCAGACCGAACGGAAAAAATTCCATTGCTATTCAAGTGCCATGCTATAAAATCATCAAACGCATGAACATTTATCGGGATCCTCAGAATTCGCTCAACATCAACCGAGAGAAAATTTTCGTTAAGTGTTATAATATCCCAAGATCCTGTTATAGGGTTGAAAAGCTCACTTACCCGAGTTAACAACGATCGTCCTCTAGGGGAGACCACCTTTCTGTCCGGGCTCGAGGGTATCCAAGGATCATTCCATATATTAACAGATTCACCACATCCAATTCGCCAAATATACCCACGTTTAAACGTCGCAATACCAGCAACTATGCTTTGCCACGTGAAGGATGAGCCTCTTTTCGGTCCAGCCTGTAAGATACTTCCATTAGGAAAATATTTGGCCTTCAGGATTCTAGCGCATAAGGACTCCGGATTTATAATTAGTCTCCACACTTGTTTTGCTAACATGGCCAAGTTGAAAGAATGGAGATCGCGGAATCCCATCCCTCCTTCACTCTTGGGATAACAAAGTTTCCACCAAGAATACCAATGCATCTTCTTGTCATCCTCATCATCCCCCCACCAAAATTGTGCAATTAAATCTGTAATTTCTTTGCACACCCCTTTAGGCAAGTTAAAAACTGACATCGCAAAAACAGGAATAGATTGTGCAACAGCTTTCAATAAGATTTCCTTCCCTCCCATCGACAATTGCTTTTCAATCCAACCTTTAAGCCTCTGTTTAATTCTCTCACTAAAGTGCTTAAAGCAATCACTGCGATCAGCTCCCACCATTGCTGGTAGGCCTAGATATTTATCAGACAAAGCCTCTGTATCAATGTGCAACTGTTCACAAATTTCAGCTCGAACATCCACATTGGTATTTGGACTGAAGAAAATGCTCGATTTAGCTAAACTTACCAATTGGCCCAAATTTTCACAATAAGTATCCAACACTTGCTGTAAGGAAGTTGCATTTAAAATATCTGCTCTCATGAGAATTAGAGAATCATCAGCAAATAAAAGGTGTGAGACTGATGGTGCATTCCTGCACACTCTTATTCCCTCAATGCCACCAACTTCTTCTTCATACTGCAGCATGCTAGACAAACCTTCAGCGCAAATCAAAAAAAGATAAGGAGATAGGGTCTCCTTGTCTAATACCTCTCGTCGGAGTAAATTCCTCAGTTTCCTGCGAATTAAATCTCACCTTGTATCTCACAGAACTAACACAAGACATGATCATCTCTATCCATTGTGCATTAAATCCCAGCTTCTCCATCATATTTCTCAAAAAAACCCATTCCACCCTGTCATACGCCTTGTGCATATCAAGCTTAACCGCACAAAGACCATACTGTCCAGCCCTCTTATTTTTTATCTTGTGAACACACTCATATGCAATAAGAATATTATCTGTTATTAGTCTACCTGGGACAAAAGCGCTTTGCGTAGGAGATATAATATCTGGCAGGATAGTTTTCAATCTAGCCGCGAGCATCTTGGATATGATCTTGTAAAGGACGTTACAGAGACTAATCGGCCGAAATTGAGTAACCACCTCAGGTGAGTCCACCTTAGGTATCATAACAATAGTAGTATCATTCCATTCAGCCGGTACTTGCCTTGAATTGATCGCAAACAATACCTCCTGTGTGATATTGGGTCCTAGATATCCCAATATTTTTTGAAGAAAATTGCATGTAGACCGTCGGGTCCAGGAGCCTTTAGATCTCCAATGCTAAAAACAGCCTTCCGAACATCATCAGCATCATATGGGGCCATGAGCATATCATTCATCAGAGTGGTCACTTTATTTTCTACCTTATCAAGGACACTCGGATCTGTTTGGTCGACTTCAGAAGTAAAGAGATTAGTAAAATAATTCTGAATGTGAGAGTTTAGAGCCTCCGTACCTTCTAAAGACACACCATCTTCATCTTTTAATTTTTTAATAAAGTTCTTCTTCCTTCTTGCCGACGCATATGCATGAAAAAAAGAAGTATTGCGATCTCCACTTCTTAGCCAATTTGCGCGAGATCTCTGCATCCATTGAATTTCTTCCAGTTCCAAAAGAAACTCAATAAGTTCTGTGAGTTCTTTCCTTTTTTCTTCATTCTCATCATTCATTGGCCCGTTCATAGCTTCCTCTAACTCCCTCTGAGCCCTACGGAGTCTTTTCTTTGGTTTTTTAAGTACACGCTGATCCCAGTCATGAAATTCCCTATGCATGGCAGCCAGTTTACTATGAATATCAGGCAACAAGTGGTTACCACTCACACGCTCCCAGGCACCTTTTACAGTATCAGCGAATAATTCTTCTCGCAACCATCTGGCCTCAAAACGCAAGGGTTTTTGATTGTTCCCTCCCGCTGCTAGATCAACATAATAATCAGTATTGACCAAGAGTGGACGATGGTCAGATTTCGCAAACGGAAGATTTTCCAAAGCTGCGCTTGGGAAAAGTTGACACCAATCATCATTAACCAAACCTCTATCAAGCCTTTCACGAATTCTTCCACGTCGCCAAGTGTACGGATCACCTATATAACCCATATCTTTTAAGTTGCAGTCATCAATAGCCTCCTGAAAAGCTTGCATATACTGTGGAGGCCTCGGATTTCCTCCCTATTTCTCATGCAAAAACTGAATTTCATTGAGATCCCCCATCAGAAGCCACGGGAGATTACATGTCTGTTTCAAAAGCCTCATCCGATTCCAAGTTTTATATTTTTCTTCCCATTTAAACTCCCCATACATACCAGTGAGCCTCCAGAAATTATCCCCTTCTTTTATTTTGACATCAATAAACATAGCGTCCAACTCCAAAGGCTCGATTTGTACCTCCTTTTTCCAGAGAAGTAGCAGCCCCCTTTCCTGCCATCACTCGGGCAAACCATTTTCCTGTCCATCTTTGTACGTCTTCTAAAACATTCAGCCGGGTAAGAATCTAGATGCGTCTCTGAAAGAAACATCACGTCGGGATCATATTTGCGCTGGATGTCCAGCACGGCTCGAACTGCCGGGTCATTCCCGAGCCCCCGGCAGTTCAGACCTAAGAGTTTCATTGAGCCCGGCGGTCACCCTCGAGGGGAGCCGCCGATGTTGCTTCATTTGTTGAGTTCACAGAATTATGTGTCGCTGTACCATCTTCCCCCTTCTGCTTTTTCCTATTGAAGCTCTTCTGTGGGGTAGACAGAGGATCCTCAAGCTCCGTGCGAGGTGGTTCAAATTGATCAACCCTTGCTGCAACATTCGGATTGTTGCAAAAAGGAACGAGATCCGAAGATGCATCAGGTTGTTTATCTGCAGCCGAATCCATCGCCAACCTCTTCTTAGCTGACTATAAGCTATCCGTCATCAGAGTATCCGTTGTGAAATCTGGGCCAGAAGTGCCCTCTGGATTCTGCTCTCGAACATGCATGCTGTTCCACCTCCAGTTTACATAGTTTGTTTTCTCCAGAGTTTTATCAGAAACATCAGCATCATCCTCTGTCGACATAGTCCCTCGTCCAGAACCTCTGCCGAAGGGGGGCACTTCCAAAACCTCTACCGAAAGAGGCACCACCTCTCCCTCTACCATTACCTCGACCTCCATTACCACGGCCTAAATTTCTGCTTCTCCCATCATCTGCTAGAATAAAATCACCCCACTCTAATTTATCCACCTCATGTTCACCAGTACCACACTCCTGATACCAATGCCCAATTAAACCACAATGTCCACAAAACGTAGGCAACTTTTCATATTTTATTTGGTACCACTCCTTTTTACCAGCCTTTGTTATTGGAACGAAACGAACCAATTTCTTGTTGATATCAAGCTTCACTCTAATCCGAACAAAAGATCCCACATATCCTGCCGGCAATTTAATTTGTACCTCAGAAATCTCACCCATATTGCGACACATACCTTTAACAATCGGCTCCTTCAGGTAATTGTCAGGTAGTTTCAGAACTCGAGCCCAAACTGCAATGGTGTTCAGCGTAACCGAGCTAGGGTTTGTAAAGCCGTCATATTCCTCGATCAACACTGCCTGGTTACGAAACAGCCAGGGACCTCCATGCTTCGCCGTGTTCCAATCTGCAAGGCATCCGAATTGGATAGTAAACAGATTGGGCTCAATCCGCCGCCATCTCACCTCCTTGGCTGGGTTCCATGCCGATCTCATCTCGGAGTAGAGAGCAGTAGGGCTAAACCCCTTGGTTGTGTAGACCTTTGCAATCGCGAGCCAGTTTGCTTGAAGATCTGGTGATTCCGCCTCCTCTTCCCAGACAAAGGCATCATCTTCCTCCTCCTGTTGGAGGTCTAAGCGTTTGAGTAGTTCGTCCACGTCTTCCTTCCCAGAACTGGTTTGGCTCGTTCCTCCCCCGTCCGCCATGGATGAAGGCCCGAGTCCTAGCGCAGGCACGAACGAAGAAAACCAACACTCGGTGGCGATCGCCGCCGGAGGAAAGCAAAACCCTAGTTTTTTCGCTAGGGGCTACTATTAAATGGGAGTTGGACGTACGTTAGTACGTCAAACTCGATGCTAATCACCCTGGCAGACGATCTGATGCATCTTGACCGTCAAATCATCTCTCACGGCTCCGCTCGCGTGGACCATCACGATAACCTCCCTCCCGACCCCTCGCTCTCCTGCGCCATCTTCCCCTCCCTGACCCCCTTCCCTCGCTCCAATCGCGCCGCCGCCCACCTCAGCTCCTCCCAGCATCGTCCGTCCTACGAATCCTTCGCTTCCCCTCCTCTTCAAACGTGCCCCTGGTGGCTGACGAGGACGAACAAGGCGCGATTGGCCAACGGTGGCGCTCGGCGACCGCCGCCACCGCCGCCACGCGACACCGGCCAACGCCGCCTATCACCCCACGCCGTCGGATGCCTCCCTAGGACCTCTCGACTCCATTTCCTGGCCTCGGGATGGCCATCTCTCTCTTTCCCGAGCTCGCCGGCCTGGATCGATCGGGCCTCCCTACCGTTTCAGCGGAGGCTAGAGCCGGAGCTCGTAGGGCGCCGAGAGGTCCACGCCCCGCAGCTCCAACGCTGCCGCTGCCTCTCCCTCGATCACCGCTGCTGGATCGCCCTCCGCGGCACGGCTACGGCTGAGCGCGAACCGGATTCGCTTCGACTTCGCCGGCATTAGGGTATCTGTGTTCGTTGAGCTCTATTACTCCTAGGTTAAACCTGGCCGGATTCCGCGCCCGAATGGGCGATTTCAGAAATTTTTCGTTAGTTTTAATTCCGCCCAACGGCCTGTCTTCTCCGTTAGTTTTAATTTTTCGTTAGGCTATTTAGTCTTCTGGTTTGATTTTCTGGGCATTCTTTCAGTTGTTTCTCCCTCTATGATTCACATGACTTCGCTGCAGAACATTCAGTATTGCTTAGCTATTTGGGATTCTGTGTTTATTGATCGCGCTTCTGCAGCAGGAGTCAGGGGCGATGCTTTTCATGCGTGGGGGGTCATTGCTTTCATCCTTAGGGTCAGTTGCTTGATTGCGTGTAGTATTGTTCGTAGTTTGTAGTGATCCGACAGAAGCTCGATTGCGTGGTAGACGACACTTCACTCGAAATCGACCACCACCTGCGTCTAAATTCAGAACTTGGAGCTTGGAGGTTTAGTTTTGTGCACGTAATCTGATTATTTCCTTGCTGCAGTGCAAGTCAAGCTTATAGCTCACATTATTTTATTTTTATTTTAATGGTGCAGGATGGTGGTGAAGAAAGCAAAACCTATGCGAACTGGCAGTCATGCCGGAATCCATCCATAGGCTTGAGGCAGTGATTGGGTTTGTTTCAGCATAAGAACTTGCTCGTCATGGGCACGTACTGCTTGCCCAAGGAAGAGAGGAGAATTGGTCCAGTAGAATGAACTGTACAGTGTGAAGTTCTCCAAGAGTGTCGGCTTCAAATGGTTGCTGCACACGCTGTATCGCACCAGTTTGATGTGGCGCATGGGCCTAAGCCAGGTTGCCGCCCGTTACTGGTGGAACTTTGTGTGGCCAGAGTCCGTGAGGTAGTCATGTGATCTATTGTATGATCAAGTCTGGTAAGCATCATGACTGACATTATGGGCCTGATTGCAGGACATAAGTAGGTATTCAGATTTCTATGTGCTTCTTAGGGTTCTTAGCCAGCAGATATTCGGTGAACTGGTGGAGTGTAGCTACCTCACTGAGGCGTCGCTGGGAGCTTTTCACGATTGTGCTTTGCAGGTAAAATTTCTATACTACTTATTTGGCACACAGTTTTGACTGAAATAACAGATGGAATAAAATAATACAAGGAGATCTTATCCCAGTGTATTATGAACAATTACTTCATGTAAAATTGCCCATCCAGTCACATAAATCAGGCCTCTCGACGTTTATCTTTACTATTAAATGGGAGTTCGTACGTACGTCAACTGGCAGAATTTTCGTCCATCGTCTGCCTCGCCTCGCTCGCTGGTTCCCTCGATCGCTCAGCGCAACAGGCCCATCTAACAGACGACCACTTGGCCTGGCCCAATAAACACCAGGTTCCCTCCCAAACCGAACCTCCACCATATGCTAGGGTTCTGGAGCGCGGTACGGCCGCCGCCGCCGCCGTGCGCGGCCTCCGACGAGTTAAACGCCCACGCATGTGCCTTGCCCACGCCCACCTCCGGCGACTACCCGCCCATCCGTACGACGCCGCCGTGAGGTCGCCGTTGACGCGTCCGCACGCCTACTAGCTTCCGACGCCGCCAGCGCCGCGCTTCGTGAAGCAGAAGCTTGACCGGGAGAAGAGTGGCGGGATTGGGAGGAGGGCGTGACGGGGCTGGGACAGGTAGAGGTTGAGGTCTGAGGAAGAGGCTACGGCGCTGTGGGAGGGTTTGGCGGAGGCGCAGAGCATCATGGAAGCGTTGTAGGGTGAGGTGGAAGACGAGAGACTCACGCGACCAGTGCAACCAACGAGGCCATGGCTATGATGATGCGCTTACAGACGCAGAAGGCCGAGTTCCAGATGGAGCTCCCCTGGTTCTGCCACTTCGCCGATGAGAAGATGGCCCTCGACGCTGCTGAGATCGACCACGCACTAATCGCCTGCCATGGTGCGACACCTTGCACGTATCTTCTCCACCTCCACGTCCTGGAGGTCAACCGAGAATTGATGCTTAACTCTGATTTTTATTTTCGTTGTTTGCTTGATCACTCATTTTCTATATTTTTAATCAGGATCGAAAGATTAATGAGATTGTTCAGAAAGTCATGGGCAGGCGCAGACAATCTGTAAGTTTGTTGCTGTCACCTAGATTATCAAGATAATTTTTTAGTTTTCTTTTTACATGTACAGAGTCATATTTCACATTTCACAACTTTCAGTAAGAGAAGCACTATCATGTTTCACACTTGATAAGCGCAAGAGTTGTTTGTCATCTTTGTATTATCCGTTTAGTTTTATATCACTATTAACTCAACCGCAGTATGATATAGAACTATCATGTTCTTCCCTATGAATAATTGATATATCAAACAGTCTAAACTAGCTATACCTTTTCTACTTCAAAGAGAATCGGCATATAAATGACTGCAGTTCTGCATCTATTGATAGTTATTTAACAGATAAGTCATATGACACGCTTTTCTCAAGTATGCGAGGGATTCCACTGTTTGTAGTTATGTGGTTAGAATTAGTTTATTTTCCTTCCTCCCTTGCTGGTAATTATTGTAAAGAAACATTTTTAGCTAAAAAAGTAGAAAGAAGCTCCAAGTGTACATCTAATTAAGCAGCCTACTAATTATTTTGCAAGCTACAGTTTCGTTAAACTCTTCTAGGATTCTCCCTCTATTTCTGATTGAGATGCATAGTTCTAGATTCTAATTTCAATACAATGGAGTTATTTTTGAAAAATAAATTGATCTCGGCAATTTTTTAGGTAGTTTTACTCAGCAAGTGGTCATGGTACCTTTTCCCTGTTTGTGGCCATTGCGAAGGAATATTAACACATGCTTGGAATTATTGTACAGGAGTTGCTAATACCTAGCTTTACTTGGGCCTATATCAGGTTGGGGTGTGTCTATTTCTTGCTTGTCAAAATCTGAGGTAATAGACATTTGTGGTATATCCTGTAAACTTCATCTGCAAGTGTTATTATTCAACTATGCTTTTCTTTCTGTTGATCTGAAGTGTAACAAAATTGTTCCACCTAATAAACCACCTTGTGAATAATAACAAGTGGGTTATGCAGAAGCAATATGACCACCTCGGGGCCTTATCCAGCTGGCAAATTTGTTGTATGCTTGATTACATGCCACAGTACACTTCATACTAAGACCACTCCGACTGAATAAATCCACCGGTAGAATACCTTTCATTTTAAGAGTTTAATGTAACTGGTATTTTTCTTAAAATACTTGTAGCTAACATTCGTGTGGGTGTTGCAGCAGTCACGTCTACGTTCCACATATGTATCAAAAGCTTGCAGTATATCTTACTATTAGGACATGCTCGCCGAAGCTAGAGCCTGCACCTCAGATTGGCTTTCTACAAAGGTATGTCTCCACTGATGGTTTGATACGTTAAATTGCAGAATGGAATTACCCATCTATTATCTGACACTAAGGAACTCAAATTCTCCTGTAATGAGTACTACACGATAGATCGAGTTACTCACTTGCTCATCTGGTGTGTTAGCTTGTTTTTTTTGTCACTTCAATTGTTTGCGGATGAACTAAGATATAGCATGTATAGATCGTGGGAACTACAGCTAGGCCCTACTGCAGCAGAAATAATGCAGAGAGCTGATCCATCTTGAAAGAGTTGTTTGTCTGCATGGAGCTGTTAATTCTTAAGGGCTAAGTGATTGCAGAGCTAAAAAAAATCCCTGACTCAATTTTTTCCTGACACGTTTTATTTTAGCTGACTGACTCTGTTTTTTATTGTAAGGACAAGGCCGTACAAATTTCACCATTAGCTGTTGCTGCACCTTTGCTCCTAACCTTGGCTATGCATTTCTGCATTTTTCATCTCACCATACACCAGGAACAGGTGCGTCATCACTCATCACATCATTTCAACCGCATCTTCTAATATTTGAACACTTCTTCTAAGAAGAAGAGTGGGATTAATCATGCATGCTTCTTAATTCTTTATTTGTTATAACTTATATAGGATGACATTGATATGTAACAGGCGTTCTACGATGAACTCAAAGAGGAACGACAAGCCGGAATGACGATGTGGTTGTTGATTTCTTTTAGCTGGACTACTTAAGAGACGGTTGTTCTATCTCTATGCCTGACTTGACTTTTTTTTCTATCATCTAACTGTAGCATGAGGTCTACGTACTCAGATCTCAGGCAATTGTCATCGTTTGTCTAGATAAAACAATGGTCATCCTTCCTACACAAACTCCCTGGCAATTTTTTCCCAGGAAAACAGGATAATAGTTGAGATGGACCCTGCTTACTCTTTGCAGAATAGTAGAAACCTGTTAAATGTGAGAGCACCCAAGAGGGAAGATATGCATCCTTAAAAAGTTCATCTCTCTTTACTTCATCCTAATATTTGTAATTATCAGAGTACACTATTAAAAGTCTATTGTGTGTAGTGTGCACTGAAAGCAGGAAAAGCCAGCATTTGGTGCGACGTGGTTGTGGGCTTGGTTTATGCGATTTATTTATTCAAATACAATAATTTCATCCATATATCTTTACATTTTTGTTATTATAATATCCTGTTGAAGTGGAAGTAAACAAACTCTCAAGTATTGCGGAAGATTTAATTACTAAACCATCAGCAACAGTTGCTATACTATAGTGAGCATAGTGCATGCTCTTCTTCTCATCCGAACAATTTGACACAATATTTTTTCGTACTGCATATTAGAGCATAACTCAATTGACGTTTTTGCATGTCCCCCTAGCCATCTATATTTGGTGATGCACTAATGCACCGCCGGAATAGGATAGTGGAGAAGGTGAGAGGGAGAGACGCATTGTATTCCTACGGGGATATGCCGAAAAGAGACAATACTTGCAAGAGAGACACCATTAGACTGTCATTGGTGTTCTTTGAACTAGCTTGGACATGTGAAATAGCTAGCCCAAAATGATTTATTATCTATAAATTTATTTGATACCGCCGTAGCAACGCACGGGCATTCAACTAGTGTATTTTATTAGGGAGTGAAGAAATGTCTTATCAGATTTTTTTGTCAGCTTTCCAAGGCTCACTCAGAAATTTAGAACACAATTCTGATCAAGCTCGTAGAATATTTATGAGGTCATTTGCAGGAAGTATGATAAATTTATACTGTAGGCACTAAAAGTCTCTACCCCATAAGAAAATCCATTTAATAGACCGTTTGAAATCACTTAGGCAGCGCGTATATTGTTCCAAGTCCCATGAGACCTTTAGCTCAAGGTATAAGATGCAAACCAAGCTAGCAGTTTTCTTAGTGAGCTTACCAGAAAAGACAAAACATGAAAGTTCCTATCGCTCTGGGATGAGTTAGCCTATATGAGCACCAATTGACATTCTATACTATTCGGTATCATCAGAGAACTGCAAAAAAACAATGGATATGGAGATCGGAAGGCCCTGGACTTGAATTTGCGCAGTTGACCAGGAAGGACTTGATTTAGTTGCTAAGTTGATAGTTTATACAACAAAAGATAATGACACGATTTTTTTGGTGCAACATGTGTATTCTACTCTTTCTTATTGGTGCCAATTATCACAGTTTCTAGACCTAAATAACAATATTGAACTGACTTTATGTTTTTCTACTGCAGATATCTTGTTGAAGCATGTATTATTGCTGTCATGATTATTGCAGATAATACTGCAATAATTATTGTTGTAACGTGTGTATTCTGAGAAATCAAGAGAGGGAGGCACATAGACGAAATCAAGTCCTTTCTTGATTGCAGGTACTCCCTCCGTTCCAAATTAGATGTCTTCCATTTGTCCACATGCAGATGTATCTATACTTGTAACATGTCTAGATACATCCGCATGTGGATAAATGGAAGACATCTAATTTAGAACGGAGGGAGTATTAATCAAGAGAGGGAGGCACACAGACTAAAGCTACATTCTGACAAAACTGCAGGTATTATAGATGGGCACACAAACGAGAAATCAAGAGAGGGAGGCAAGATGGAGTATGCTGCCAGGGGTGGCCTGTTGCTGTGACGCTGTGGCTATGGACTGTTGGCGTTGCAGCGAGACGAGCAGGTTCATGCGGTGGCAGAGAAATCTATCGCGGTGGAGGTATAGCACAGCAGAAGCGGTGTAAGCGGAGAGAAACCTGAGAAGGAGACGCTAGATGCTGCTTAGCCCCGGCGATGCTAACTAGGTTGCTTCTATTTGTTCGGGAGTGAGATATAACAAGATGTGGTGCTAGCTAACTATTCTCTATGCTTCACAATTTTTTTCTTATGGTGAGAACATGAACATTGTCAGGGCCTAAATACTATCTTATTTTGTGTTAGAGATAAAATTAAATAAGTTTTATATAAAGAATGGTAAAAATATTGAGATGTTTTATATGACTCTGTAAATGATCACTTCCATAGAGAAAGCGGAAAGAATATGTGGGGTAAGAAAATTTTCATCTGATCCATAACATACTTTGTCAACTTTATAATGGAGAGTTGTTACAGAACATTGGTATAACATATTTTTATCTTTTAATTACACGTGCATTAAAAGTCTAGAAAGATAGTTTTTGAGTGGTTAACTTTAACAAATACATAGCCAATGTTCGATCTTGTTTTTCGTGGTGTTGACTTAATATTACATTTTGACGTTGAAATCCACAATAAATAAACGTTTAAATGATCTTTGACAACCTCATATGCATGTACAAACCCACAATTAATTTATAATATATTTGAATTTAGGTTGCTTTTCAATTCTCTAGAGATAGCTGTCCTCCAAATTTTTCTATAATCAACATGTTTCACTTTTTTTCATTTTGGATTTTCAAACATAAACGAAAAACACAATTCATTAAATTTATTCTTTGATCTAAGTTTTCATTTTGTTATTGAATCTATGTCTTTGTCCGTAGCAACGCACGGGTATTTAGCTAGTTAATAATAAATTTGGAGATAAATAATAACTAAATTATTATTGTCTCTAGGGCATATCTCCAACAGTCTCCCACTTGCACTAGAAACAATAATGATTCTAGTTATCATGATGACATGACACCAAATGGAGCTAAGGTGCCACTCACGCTTTTGCATTCGCTCTGAGACTATGTCAAAAACATTAATCCAACAAAATACATAAACTTGTTTAACTCCTCACATGCCAAATTTGACAATGTAAGTCAGATATATTAGGAATTGGATTTCGGCCTATCCGGTTCCGTAGAAGTATTAACAATATCAAGCGTCTAGAGATGATACCATCATACCGTCTATTGAAACCTCACCAAGTCAATGACTTATCCAATAACTTGCTTATCATGACGTCTCACATCAATGATGCAACTATCCTTAATAGAAAATCTATTTATGTCGTAGAATCCACACATAATATACAAGTGATTGATAAAATCAAAACACTAAGTATTTATCAATTGAAAATTGCATTTATCAGATCAAATCAATTAAGATCTGATTTCATAATTCCACTACAAATACGTATATGAGGAACTTCTCTATATATACTATTTGAAGCTTTACAAAATCAACTAAGTCGTTATTCTTTTGTAATATTACCATTGCGTTCTTTTACCAAACTCTCAGGGTCAACTACACTTTTAATTAACTGCCTTTATGAGAAAAACCTTTATCAAGTATTTCTCTTAACCGCCGGTGACTAAATAAAATTTAGTACTTTGGAAACTTTCCGACTTAATGTACTATATATAGCAATGAGATAAGCAAAATCACATTTGAATATGATTTGATCTTACTCCTCTCTATTCGCTCATCATTGAGTACGAATGTCAATGTATCTCGCAAATATCACGCTATGATCAATTCTTGATCAAATTTCTTTGACTCAAGACACAATTCGAATTACCTTTCAGAATTGTACTTAACACATTCATACTCACGTTTATTAAATTCTATCATATAGACAAAACTTTAATAAGACACTTTCCCACCTTTATTTAAAACTCTTTTAAATCCACACAAGATATACATTTTTGAATTCGGCCTAGCCTTATTCAACAACTATAATATCAGCTCCCACTGTCTTTTAAGTCCCTTCGATTTATATAATGAAAAGAATAAAATTCTTGATTCATTAACACGACCGACTTCAAACACTCATAATAATTTATTCAGATTATTCTCATAATCCAAATGAACTATTCTTAGCAATAGCTTTTGCTACTTTAGTCCAATAACAGCATTGAGCAATTGATATGATAAATATTTCAACTTCTCACTATCATTTATTCGTCCTTGATAAACAATTTTAATCAAGACTAGCTCTACGAATATTAGATATTCACATCTGTCCTTTCTTTATGAAATATTCATGCCCCGTGATTTCACATCACGTCCAAACTACTTCAAGATTAAATCTTGGAGCTACATGAATTTTTCTTTGAACTCCATTATGAAATATACCGTCATTTATGAGTATTACTTATTTTGCTTGTAATATGTTTTGCTTTTAATCATGTTCCTGGACATTTTAATAATTTAATCACCAGGTGATTTAATCATCAAATTCTTCACATGACTTTCTTTTTTAAACACTTAATTCGAATCATGTATAACCTACATGTATCCGTGGACAACGTAATGATATGGAAACATTTGGATGTTGCCGTCTCATTCTAACACTTGTCCAAAGACTCCCAGTCTTAATTTAGTATTTTGATTTCCACTCTCTCTTCATGAGAAGACACTTTTCTCCAATTCTAAAGTCAACAAGCTTTTAGAATTATGTGTGGAAAACAATCGCCAGTATAATACTTTGGACTTTACCTTTATGCAAAACATTTATTTCAGTTCAAATCCATACTTGGGTTCACAATCCAAAAACATGGAACTTTCTATCAAAATAACTCTAAGTTAAAATTGATATAAGTTCCCTAGATACGAACAAAATAATCTATTTAATTTAGTGGATAATTTGGAATTTCTATTTCACATCACATCAGAACAAGACCCTTTTTTTTTAATCATTGTAACATTTCCTTTTAATCTTTATCTTGCAAAAGATTTTATTACCATGATAATTTCGAGTTATCAAAATTCATCATGAGTAATTTGACTAAGAGTAAGTCCTTTATCTTCATCAAATACTTTTGATTCCTTTATTTTGATTCTCATACTCTGATACGTGCATTTTATATCATCATTTATGCAACTCATATTATCATATTAGAATGTTATTGGCATTGTTATATCATTATTTTTACGTGTTTTAGATGATTTATGGGACTTTCATACAAAGTCTCTATTTTTGGTATTTAATTTCTGGAAGGCAGAAAACCTCCTTTTTCTTGTTTTTAATATTTCAGGAGCTACAGGGACCCAAATAAGAAAAGGAAAATTGCACAGCTGGTTTTTCATCGGGAGAACAACTGTGGGAAGAAGATCGAAGGAAGAAGAGCCACGAGGCCCAAAAGAGGGGGGCCCACGCGGCCAAGGAATCTGGCCGCGTGGGACCCACCAAATGGAGCCTCGGGCACTTTCTCGCTCGGGGCTTTTTAACACGCCTTCGTCTCGCCCAAAAACCGACGCCCTAATTTTTCCAAGTCCATCCGAGGCCGCGGCGGCGGCGAAACTCCTGATCCCCTCCGAGGGCGGGTCTGATCCTGCTGCTCCGGAGATCCGGAGGAGGGGGAAATCATCGTCATCGTCATCACCTCTCTCCTTGGCATGGGAGGAGGTCTCTACATCATCACCATCACCAAGACCAGCACCATCTCCATCATCATCTCCGTGATCCACTCCGTTCCCCTCGTAGTTTCAGAGTTGCTATACCCTAGATACTTGTCTTGTGCTACTATTCATGTTTGTGATTGAGTACTTGTCATTATTTGGAGGTGAAGTTATATTTTTAGATTGTGTTGTACCACTTATGCCACTGAATATCATTATGTTTGCACGTTGTGAGTAGTTCTCGTATGTTCCTGAGGGCATAGGATGAATTGGCAATGATTTATATATGACATGTGTTGGTATTTTGTCTAGTGTTTATCTTTTTATGTGATTCTATGATGGTGTTGTGCGAACGTCGACTGCACAACACTTCACCTATATGGGCTCATAGGAGAACACCGTAGTGTAATGCATTGAGGGAGACTTGGGGGGACATGTAAACCTGAGAACGAGTCATGAAGTTGCATTATGAGGGTATTAGTATCGGGGACCTTAGAGTGTAATGCTATGGTGGGACTTTATGTCTTAATAATTCTTGTGCAGTCATTCACTTGGCCACATGATCCATCATAAGGGGTTTAGCTTTATTTATTTAGCTATACCTAACAATGGCTCCGTCCAAAGAAGATTAAAACTTGACAAGATATTCAACGTGTTGTATAATAAATCTCTATGCCTAGCAATATCCATGCCGCCCTCGGGAACGTTTTCCACATATAAGTTACACATCACTTGAGCTTGTCCTCTTGCCACATAGAGGATTGGGCTTTCTCTCTTTGAGAGCTTTTACTTGCTACCATTTATTTTCAGCATTTTTATTCTCTTGCAACTAAACAACCAAAAATCCCAAAAACACTTGCATCTTTCATTGTATTATTTATCATTCTTGTTAACCAATACCTTCAGCTCCTCGTGGGTTCGACAACCTTTTCTAATCGAAAGGTACTACGATTGATCTCCTGCACTTGGGAGTCATCAAGACACTTTTCTGGCGCCGTTGCCGGGGAGCGAAGCGCTATTGGTAAGAAGTTTGGTAAGGAAACTTGAAAGCTGAATTTTATTTACTGTTTTATCTCATTGTTACTATGGCATTTATGAATCGTGCCTCGCTGCATCTTGCTTTATATGAAAGTGCTTATGCCACTACTCCTAAAGTGGTTGAAACTACTGTGTCTGAGATACCTAAAGCTGGATTTAAAATTCCCGTCGGTCATGTTAAAAGAGTTATGAAAAATCCATTTACAGGGGATGGAACTAAGTCTACACGAGAACATGTGCAGACAATTGAAGAAATATGTGGTTTATTTAGGCTTCCTGGTATTTCTGAGGATCAGGTAAAAAGGAAGCTATTATATTTGTTTTTATCTGGTAATGCTCGTATTTGGTTCAGGTCTTTGGATGAAGAAGCCACTATTGAATGGAGTATTTTGAGGAAGGTTTTCTTTCTTAAATATTTTACTCCTAGAGAAGCTTATGAGAACCGCTGCTATATATTTAATTTCTGGCCACATCTGTGAGAGAGTATTACTCAAGCTTGGGGGAGGTTAAAAGAACTCCTTCGCAAGAATCCTTGTCATGATCTTACAAGGAAAATTATATTGATAAATTTTTATGTGAGGCTACCAATGAAACAAAAGGAATTTCTGGATAATTCATCCGGTGGAAGTTTTACATAAAGGTAATGAGCCCTATTTGGACTATGGATATTCATGTGTAGAGAACTTCTCTACTTCTATTTTGCTTAAGAATCTGAGTGATAATTTTGGTCTTGATCCTTATGTTATAATTGAGATAGCTAAACTTTTGCTGATCATATTGGTGTTCCTAAAAGTGGGTTTGAAGTTTATGTTGAACCTGTTAAACAATCTATTGTTGTTCCTAAAGTTATTAAACAGGTAGAACCAGTGTCATCTGTGACAATTGAAGTATGTTGAACCACCTCCATATCCAAACCAAGTTAAGGAGAATTTACTTATTGCTGTTACTAACAAGAGTAAAAGAAGATTTCTCAGCCTTATGAACAGGTGGAAGTCAACAGTCAAATTTCATTATCAAACAATTAAATGAAGAAGACCCTGTTGATGTTTATTTATGTGAAGATGCTACTAAAGTCATAAAGGCAATTCGGCCAAGTTGGTAACCTGTTATATCATGCTCTATTGGGACTTCAAGTTATCATGGTTGTGTGATATTGGAGCAAGTATTAGTGTCATTCCATATTCTCTTTATCTTGAAATCAAGCCTGATATTGATCCTATCATTATGGAAGAGACAGGTATGACAATTCAACTTGCTAATAAAGATTATATTAGTCCATTTGGAATTGTTAGAGATGTTGAAGTATTGGTTGGCAAAATAAAATATCCTGCTGATTTTATTGTGCTTGGTTGTCCTCAAGATTCATTTTGTCCTATCATTTTTGGTAGACCTTTCTTACACACTGTTGGTGCTGAAATTAATTTGCCTAAAGAGAAAGTGTTTATTAAATGTGCTGGAGAAAACTTGAATTCAACTTTTCTAAATTTGCTGATAAACATTCAGAAAGAGCCAATTTCTGAAGATTAATTGAAACTCTTGCTCATATAGCTGTAGCTTCAACAGACGTGGTAGAACGTTATATGCTTAATCAAGATGAACCATTTAATGATGAGAAAAAGATGCTTTAGAACAAATATTATGGCAACAACCACCACAATTACAATTGCATATCCCACCTGATAATTTAGGAGTGCTACCACCACCTAAAGGGGATCCTAGTTTTGAATTAAAACCTTTGCCTAAAATCTGAAATATGCATATTTGGATGAGAAGAGCATATATCCTGTCATTATTAGTGCTAACCTTTCAGCTGAAGAAGAAGAAAATTACTTGATGTGCTTAAAGCTCACCGACCAGCCATTGGATACTCTCTTGATGATCTTAAAGGTATAAGCCCAGCTCTATGTATGCATAAAATTAATTTGGAGGAGGATGCAAAACCTGTTGTTGATTATCAACGCCGTCTCCATCCAAAAATGAAAGAAGTGGTAAGAAAGAGGTAATAAGACTTATTGAAGCTGGTATCATTTATCCCATAGCTGATAGTAAGTGGGTTAGTCCTGTTCATTGTGTTCCTAAAAAGGGTGGAATGACTGTTGTTCCAAATGATGAGGATGAACTTGTGGCTCAACGTACTGTTGTTGGTTATAGGATGTGTATTGATTTCAGGAAGTTAAATAAAGCAACTCGTAAAGATCATTACCCATTGCCATTTATTGATCAAATGTTAGAAAGGTTATCTAAACACTCTCACTTTTGCTATTTAGATGGTTATTCAGGTTTCTCACAAATTCCTGTCCATAAGGATGATCAAGAAAAGACCACTTTTACTTGCCCATATGGTACATTTGCTTATAGGAGAATGCCATTCGGTTTGTGCAATGCTCCTGCTACTTTTCAAAGATGCATGAATGCTATATTTGCTGATTATATTGAAAAGATAATGGAAGTTTTTATGGATGATTTTTCTGTGTATGGTACTTCCTTCGATAATTGCTTGTTCAACCTTAACAAAGTTTTGCAGCGTTGTGAAGACCAACACTTAGTTCTTAATTGGGAGAAGTGTCACTTCATGGTTACTGAAGGTATTGTTCTTGGGCATAAGATTTCTGGAAGAGGAATAGAAGTTGACCCAGCAAAGATAGAAGCTATTGAAAAGCTGCCATACCCAAGGGACATCAAAGGTATAAGAAGTTTTCTTGGGCATGCAGGTTTTTACCGTAGGTTTATTAAAGATTTCTCCAAAATATCAAAACCTCTAACCAATCTTTTGCAAAAGGATGTTCCTTTCTCTTTTAATGATGATTGCATTGAGTCCTTTAATATTTTGAAGAATGCTTTAATAAGTGCTCCTATTATTCAACCTCCTGATTGGAATTGCCTTTTGAAATTATGTGTGATGCTAGTGATTATGCAGTTGGGGCTGTTTTGGGCCAACGTGTTGATAAGAAACTGAATGTTATTTATTATGCTAGTAGAACACTTGATGCTGCTCAAAGGAATTATGCTACAACTGAAAAGAATTTTTAGCAGTGCTGTTTGCTTGTGACAAGTTTAGACCTTATATTACTGATTCAAAGTCACAATACATACTGATCATTCTGCTATTAAATACTTAATGAATAAGAAAGATGCTAAGCCTAGATTAATAAGATGGGTACTTTATTGCAAGAATTTGATTTACACATTGTTGATAGGAAAGGGGAAGATAATCAAGTAGCTGATCATCTTTCTAGAATGGAAAATATACCTGATGATCCTATTCCTATTAATGATAGCTTTGTTAATGAACAACTTGCAATTTAATGTTTCTAGTGCTAAAGTTGCATCTCCATGGTTTGCCAACTATGCAAATTTTATTGTTGGTAAAGTTTTACCCACACTTCACTTTCAACAAAGAAAGAAATTCTTTTATGATCTTAGACATTATTTTTGGGATGATCCTTTCCTTTATAAGAAAAGTGTGGATGGTATTATTAGACGTTGTGTACCTGAGCATGAACAACAGGCTATTATAAGAGATTGTCATGACAGTCCCTATGGAGGGCATCATGCAGGAGATCGTACAGGTGCAAAGGTATTACAATCTGGTTTTTATTGGCCTACTTTATTTAAGGATTGTGCTGAATATGTTAAATCTTGTGATAAATGTCAAAGAGTAGGAAATATTGGTAGGAGAAATGAAATGCCTATGAATTATTCTTTACCACTTGAACCATTTGATGTGTGGGGTTTTGACTTTATGGGACCTTTCCCAGAATCAAAGACAAAGCATACTCATATTTTGGTTGCAGTGGATTATGTTACAAAGTGGGTGGAAGCAATTCCAACCAAAAGTGCAGATCATGCCACAGCAATGAAGATGCTCAAGGACATCATTTTCCCCAGGTTTGGTGTTCCTAGGTTTTTAATTACTGATGGTGGTTCTCATTTCTTACATGGTATTCTTAGAAAACTTTGGCAAAATATGATGTTAACCATAGAATTGCATCTCCTTATCATCCCCAAACAAGTGGACAAGTTGAATTAAGTAATAGGGAAATTAAACTCATTTTGGAAAAGACAGTGAATAAGTCTAGGTCTGATTGGCCACTTAAAATTAATGATGCATTGTGGGCTTATAGAACTGCTTTTAAAAATCCTATGGGAATGTCTCCTTATAAAATGGTTTATGGAAAAGCTTGTCATTTACCTGTTGAATTAGAACATAAAGCTAGATGGGCTATTAAACAATTGAACTTTGATTTTAAAACTGCGGGAGAGAAGAGAATTCTTGATTTAAACCTACTAGATGAATGGAGAAATGAAGCTTATGAAAGTGCCAGATGTTTAAAGAGAAAGTTAAGATTTGGCATGACAAGAAAATTAAGAGAAAAGAATTCAAAGTAGGTGATCAAGTTTTATTATACAACTCTCGTTTCAAGTTTTCTGCAGGGAAGTTAGCTTCAAAGTGGCAGGGACCATTAGTGATACAGGAGGTGTACCGTTCAGGAGCTATCCGTCTTCACGGTGATATGAAAGGTAAACCTCATGTAGTCAATGGACAACGCCTTAAACATTATATTGCAGGCAGGAGCTTCATCGGAAAGGTGGAGGAGTTGAATTTAAAGACACCGGAGGAGGTAATTGCGAAGAATTTTGCAGTTTCAGAAACCCAAAATCAATAAAGGTAACTTTTGTGTTGGAAAGTTTCTCGGAATTGCGTAAAATTTTACGGAGTCATTTTTTATGGAAACTAACGTGTGGGAAAGAAACTTGGAAGGAACGGAGCCCGAGGAGGAAAAGAGGGGGTCCCATGCGGCTAGATTCTTTGGCCGCGTGGGCCCACTCCTTTTGCCCCTCGGAGTCCCGTTTTGTCTCGTTTTCGTCTCCGACGCTTCGTCTTGACCTAAAAACCGTCAATATATACCCCTTTCCGCCGATCTAATCTCGTACCGAGCGTTCTCGAGTGATCTTTGCTTTTGCTCTGTAACGCCCCAATTTTGGAAAGCTAGATAAACACAGTTTTTAGAGAGCCAAAAAAATCAGAGTCAACAAAAACTTTTTGAAATGCTTCAACTAATGCTTGTGTTTCACTTCTGATTGCTCTGTTTGGCCTTGTCTGCTTTGTTGATTGAGTTGACAACCACTGAAAACACTAATCTTTGAACTCAACTAATTTAACATATCATTTAAATTTTGGTAATCATGGCATGACAAGAGAAATGATCCATATATCTTCTCTAATCTTATTTTGGCCAAACTCTTTTTCAATGATGCTCTCATTGTAGCAACAACCCAAAAATCTACTATTTGAGAAAAGTAAAAGTATTCCAAAAATTTAAGTGTTTCCAAAACTATGGAGATGTATATAAGATCTCCTACCAAAAAAAAAAAAAAAAAATCCAACTATGTACTTTTGTAAGTATCAACATCCCTTATTTTCAAACTCTTATTTTCAACATCTTTGAAAATAAAACATGTGGGAAATATATTACTCCTATATTTCCATTTATCAAACCTTTTGAAAACTATGAAGTTATGAGTTGAGATACTTTTAAACACCACCTTGTCATGATTATGTGTGATCCCTATATCACTTAATTATACTAAGGGTTTAGGATGTTGTTGATTGATATTTGTTTGTGTTTGAATTGCTTGACTTGAGTGTGTTATTTAATGAGTGTTCATGTGGTGATTTATTGTAGCATCATTTGATGCACATGTTTTGATTTGGTATCTAAATGTTTGTTCTGCTTGCTTTGCTTGAGTGAGATGTATTACCTCTTTTTAGAATTGTGGTGTTAGTTTAGAATTTTCTTTAGTTAACAAAAACTTTGGTGTGTTAGTAGAATTTTCTCTGTTGTTTTGTTTCTGTGACCTTAGTAATCCTGTTGCTTCCACTAGTAATGTTTGTTGTTTGCTAGAATTACTTTTGTAGCTTTGTGTGTTTAGTTTTAGAGAAGTGATCTTCATGTTTGTTAGCCCATAGCAAACCTAGGGATCTCTGTCAATCTTGTCTTAATTCTTTTTGGACATGCAAACCAACCAAGTTGACTATTGTCATCTCTGCTATCAAGACCTATCTTTGGTTTTAGGATAACACCTTGTTTCATCACAAATCCATCTAGGGTTTGCTTGTTAACTAAATCAGTGACCTATGGACATGTTTAAAGATAGCATTTTGCACACTCCCTCCTAATCACCTCTGATTTCTTTTCTGCAATGCACCTTCACCACTCTCTTGTCCATCATATGTACTTGCTTAGTGGTGCATTGTTTGCCTAAATTGAGCACTTGAGTGGCTTGTGCTTGATTGATTTGAGGGCATCATGTTAACATTCACTAACAATCTTTTCTTAACCAACTTCATCAAATCAGTCTCGAAACCCCACTCTCTCCTCTCACACGGCCAGGACAGCACCACCCCACCCTGGCCCACTTGTCATCCCCTCCCCTCTCCACCTTGGCCACTCATCTCTCATCTTTCTCCACCATGGCCAATGGGAGATCACTCCCTCCCCTTCTAACTGGCTAGAGCTCGTTACCCCTGGCCACCTCACCCCTATCCCACTCCCCACCGCCCAAGCTGGCCACTGGGAGCTCCCCCTCGACCTCCCATGTCCGAAAGCCCTATTAAGGGTGGAACTCCTCCCACCCCGACTCCTACCTCACCATTCACCCCCTGCCCTCCAGAACCACGCACACCACACCCCACCACCCTCCCGCGAAGCCCTGCCCGTCCCCGACCTCTCTGCTGCTCGAGAACGCCGGAGTTACCCGAAGGTCGCCACCGGCGAAGCTCGGTTGCAGCCGTCGACTCGCCCCTCCATTCTTCGCCATTTTTGGCCCAGCAGGATCCCCTCATCGAGACCTAACTTTCCCCCTTCTCTTTGTTCCCAGAGACAACCGGAGAAGCCGCGTCCATCCCCGGCCCGAGATGAGCGCCGCCACCATCGCCATGGATTCCGGCGCTGCATGCGGCAGCTGAGGGCACCGCCGTGCTCGCCAAGGTCTTCTCCGCTGACTCCAGCCACCCCCGCATGCGCACGCCAGCCCTAGGTGAGACTTTCCGCCGCCGCCTTCTTCTCTGTCTCGAGGGCGCCTTGCTCGCCGTCGCGAGGTCGACGACGACGGGGAACCGTCGATCTCTGGATCGACGGCCCAGTTCAAAACCATCTCGCGGGCCACTCCCGCGCGCCGCACTGCGCCTTGCTCCACAGGTGGGCCGGCCCAGCTCGCCCCCACGCCAGATCCGGGCAGGCCACAGCCAGATCCGGCCCGTAGCTAGCCCAGTTTTCTTTTTTTAGCTAGAATTTAATCTTTTCTGTTTAGATTAATTAGAGGTGTTTAGATTTAATTGTTTGTGTTAGATCTGTGCATGCATGTTAGTGGGAAGTATTTTTAGTAGATGCTGTGATGTTTTCTTCAACATGCAGAGCTGGTTGAGAGTAAAAATATTTTACTTTTAGTGCTGCACATTAAATCGTGTAGAATGTTTGTTTTTCACTCTTTTTAGCATTGCTTGAGCTAGGAGTGTCCAATTGGAGCAAATCCAATTTGTGCAGAAAGATAAAATTCATATCTTTCTGTAGAACCCAGTCTTGCATGCAGGAGTTTCCTAAAACTAGAGTTGGAGTCCTTTTACTTTTTGGGCCAGTAGCACTTGGGGCATTTTTAGCTCACTTTTAGAAAGTGATTTGTGAGCAAATCCAATTTTCTTAGCTTGGTATGAATGTTAGGAATACTGTGTTAAAAGGATTTAATTTTTGGAGCTTTATTTTAGGACTTGTGGATTTTTCCCCAAAACAGCAACCTAGTTGCTAATAAAAGTCCCTTTTTATTGTTTGTCTTTTATTGTTTGTGTTTAGGGTTTGTCTTAAATTCCTTGTCCAGAGAATGTTTGTGAGTTGCAATGCTTGCTGTTTTGTTTACTTATTTTAGATTGTTGTCAACCCGCTCCTATACAGTAATGTTTGTGGTGTTCTATTAAATAACTCACCTACACCCTTTTAGCTCTTAGCCTTAAACTTGTGTGAACAATGGTAAAGGTAGGTGTTCCTTAAGCTAGTGTTATGCTTTCATGCGAGTGTGCCACAGTGAGAGTGGTAATGTTTGTGATTAAGATACTTTTGTCTGAAGTATTTCCTTAACTATTAAAGATACTTTTGTCTCAGGTATTCCCTTAATTATTAAAGAGTCCTGTTCTAAGGGATTGTTTTCGGTTGTTTGTGTTTAGGGTTTGTTTTAGATTTTCTCCAGAGGTTGTTTGTGTATTGAAATGCTTGCTGCCTTGTTTAAGTACTTTAGATTGTGGTCAACCCGCTTCTTAGAGTTGACGGTAGCTACGTTTAATTTTCCGGTACATTAGATCCACAAGAGGAGGAACAATACGTGGAAACTGAACAGGACTACGAAGCAGAACCAGATCAGGGACACTTTGTTAAGCAAGGCAAGCCACCTCACCATACCCTACTGAAATCCTATTATTTCATTAAAGCATGTTTTGTTTTCAAAATAAAATAATGCATGTTTTATTTCCTCTGTGGCACTTGGCCACCCAAAACTATTTTATAAAATATTGTTTGGCCAAAGATATCTACTAGTATATAATAGGTTTATAAAAATAGATCTGTACTTGAGAAGCCTTCTACTGAAGGTGCCATCAAGAAAATTATATTTTCTGGTAGTATATCCTTATATCTTTATCCCAAGACTATAGGATGGGAGCCTGGTCTTTGGTAAAATGTTTTCAGAAGAAAAACCCGAGTCGCTGGGAGCGATCGGCGAGAAAGTATTTTATAAAACCCATGTTGCTGGGAGCAAATGGAGATGTTTATGAAAACCCGAAGTGCTGGGACCATTCGGAGAGTTTGTGAAAACCCGAGCTGCTGGGAGCAGTTGGAGGTGGAGATGTTTTTGAAAACAAAGTACAGCCCTAGCGGCCGCACTGAACAATTAACCCGTACAACCACATTACCCAAAATGGGCACGGGCTTAGCGGAAGCTTGTTGGTGTTAGTATTCGAATACTCCTCAATGGGCTAGAAGGGGTTAGAGTCCCCGGAACCGAATGCTGGATATGGGCATACAAAGTGTGGACTGCGTGTGCCACCGGGAAGCAACGGTGGGTCTCCTGTCATGGCGGTGTGAGACTAGGGGAAACCGGATCGATACGGCTAGCTCACTCGGTGCCGGGGAGAACAAACCCACTCGAAGAGGATATTCTTATACTAGCGCTGACATAGTGGAAGTTAGGATCGGCCGTCTGATGTGTGCATGCTGTCTCTGTACAGTCCGTGGTTGATCCACGGCAGACCATCCGAATCTTGTGGTGAAAGTGTACCACCTCTGCAGAGTGTAAAACTATTCGAATAGCCGTGTCCGCGGTCATGGACGGTTGGAAAGGCCACCGATCTAGGCGTATGGGCATTTTATGTTTTAAAAAGAAACTGTTTTCGGCAAAGGAGAAAGGAGACATCAAGGAGGTACCTGGGAGGTACGGAATTTGGGAGAAGATGGTTGGTCTCGGGGAGTCAACCAGTCGGAACCCGGAAAGGAAAAAGGGGCATCCCTATCCCAGTGTTTTGAAAAAGTTTTACAAAAGTGTTTTCAAAAGTGGAAATGGTTTCTGCCATTTCTAAAAGAAGGAGAATTATATCTCCAAATGCCTTTTTCAACAAAGATATAGAGATGTTGTATTCTCTATGTCTAAAAGCATCGTTTGCGAAAATTAAGCCCTATAGTCATATATAGCAGCTATCCCAGTTTTCGAAAACGCTTTTATTGCATTACCATGAAAACTTAAGCCTGGTGGTGGTCTTGCGAGTACGTAATTGTACTCATGGCTGTGTCCCTGGATATTCCAATGTCCAGATTTTCAACGAGGAGACCTACGCCGAGGATGGGGAGTACGCCGACGACTACGCCAACTGAGTGTCACCGGTCAACTGCTCTGTGGGAGTGCGTCCGGTTGTGACGAGGGCCGACGCTAGCCGAAAGCTTCCGCTATATCGTAGTTAATTCCGTCCTGCGTGACGATGGTTGCAGGCTTGGTCGTGTGACCACCATTTATGTAAGTCTTGTACTAATCGTGTTGGATGATGTAACTCTGTATACCATGTTGGTTATGTGATCGCGATGCACTGATCATTGGGATCGTGATCTGTTTACATAACGTGGGCACCTCGGACTGGTAATTCTGAGGGGTCCTTACAGACTTGGTATCAGAGCCATCGTTGACCTTAGGTGGCCTTAGTTAGCATGGTCGTTAGCTTAAGAAGGAAATATTTTGCTAAAACTTATTTCTACAAAATTCTATTTTCTTCAAGGTAAGCCTAGTATGGTTTCCACTCCTCACCTATTCTCAAAAATTTCTTGATCTTACCTCTCTAATTTCAAGTATTAAAAAAAAAAGAGTTTTCTCTACTCTCTTGTCCCCATTCAAACTTGTTTAGGCTTGACGATGAACCCAAATAAGACCTAAGCAGCTAGCACCCCGATGGAGAAGCTCGTTATCAAGAAAGTACAATGCAGCAAGGAGCCTTCAAATGCACAGTCCGCAAGACCAAGGTCATCGATGACAACAAAGCCAAGACCTCTAAATCCTTAGGAATGTGCAGAATGCAAGACCAGAATGCCATATCACCTTCACTCCCTCGACTCGACCCCAACAATGTTACGCCACCGGCAACCTCAAGAATTCCAAGCTTTCCAGCAGGAGCCCCATGCGAGGAAATGAAGACTCCAACATTTAGGATTGACCAAGACCCATAGAACATCTAGGATATGACCCTTCGTTGGAATACACTACCCGCGATTGTTAGGTGCTCGTTGATAATGTAGGTGCCTTGTGTGCTCATTGTTTGTGCGTGTCTTGTTCGTGTGCATGCATGTTGCTTGTGTGTTGTTTCGCTGGTATCTTTCACAAGCACGCCTTGTCGGCAACACGTATTAGGCACATACTTCCCTTTTGTTTAAACATCCTTTTGCCTCTACACAAAATACCCTTTTGGCCCTTTTAGCATTTGATGCATCATGATGCATTTCAAAACTTGTTTAGAAAACCTCTCTAAAAAGTTTTGTCTCTGATCTAAACTTTGGCACGTGAGAGCTTTTAACCGCACCTGATACAGAAGACCACCCCGAGAAAGCCCATCCCCGTGATGTGAGGGACCTTGCCTAGCTTACTTAACCTTTCGAATTGCAAGTATACCATCACTAACTTAACATATCTAACTTTAGAGTAAAATCTAACACCAGTTTGTCTTGTTGCTAATTAACTAACCTGCTCAAGACCAACAAACCGAGACAAGAAAAGAGTTGCCAACGGACGTCTCACTTACAGATGGCAATAAGGAGGACCCAAAGATTAGTAAAGAGCCACTACTTTTTGAATATTTTGTGAAGCCCTCCAGCCATGACGTACAAAGAAGATCAACAAATATTTTGCTAAACTTTGGCTGACATAAAAATCAATCAGATGTAAATATTAATCGTTCATAAGTACAAACAGCTCCGTATTGCTTCTGTCCACAAAAAGCTCAGTATTGCTGAGTGAATTATACAATCATCAAAAGTAAATTAATGCATCTCAAGAACACATTTCCACACAATCATTTGCTGGTACCTCCCTGCCGTTTTATTTGCTGACGTAAAACACACTGCAGATGAGATAGAAATAGCAGAAGCTAGCATCGGCCAAAGATAGATCGAACCTTTGCTGTCTAGCGACACCTGCAAGTATATATAGGATAAATATTAACTGAAAACCAACTTTCAAAGGAGATGATGATACACAGTCTTAGCAGTAGGCCCCACTCTTGCAAGCATACATCGGCATATTTTATCCATGTCTGGTGAAACAACATTTTGCATTACATAATACAAAAAATTGTCCATCACAATTCCAACGCGAATAAAGCACATATGTACGCACCAGTCCATACTGCAAAGTTCCAAGAATCTTAGGAGTTCAGTTTAATCCTGTATCGATCCATGTAGTATTAAGGAAGGGGGATTGAAAAACTGAAATTGCAAAGGATCTGATAGCCTCATGCTACCGGTGGTCGAAGCCTTGACTGCGGAGCCTCTGGATCGGGCACGGCAAAGGCTTTATGGGAAGGGAACTGAAGCAGAGAAGTATGGCCTCCTCTTGACATTAGCTACGGACGGGATCCAAATATCTTAACACCAGTAAAAGATTCAGAGATCCAGTGTTAAGGTGCGCCATATACCTTGACGGCGTTGATGATGTCTCCCTTGCTGATAACATGCAATCTGGTCCACCATAGCTAGCCACCGCCGCGGCGCCATGGCGCATAGAGCTCGTGGTGGTGGCAAGGCTGCGTGAGGCCCTGGGTGGACTCGAATACCTGTGGTGTGCTGAAAGCGAGACGATCGGGGTATTTGAAGGCGAAAAAGTTGACTGCTCGGCTACCTGCACAACTGTTTCAAGAGTATTTATGGGAGAAAGCGATCATGGAATTTGAACAAACTTTATATATATAGTTGTATGTGCATGGTGGAAGTAGATGCATGTGTGAGCAATGGAGGAGCCGTACATGACCCAAAGGTATTGAACTTGTCGTACACTGCGCCACACGCTAATAATGAGTGCAAGTTGAGGATGGGAGGAGGCGTGCATCAATATAAATAAATGGCAAGATAAATGGGAAGGGAGATGTGTGGCCGGCTGGTGGTGCCATATACTCTCCTCACATGATTTTTTTCCTTTTCATTAGGTGGCAGATTTGCTTAGGTGGTAGGCTAGGAATGCTCAAAGATGTATGATGAGGTGTACACCTTGCATGTTGAGAGAATTCCATGTAGTGGGTCTTTCCTATTTAGATATAGAAGATGACACATCCACATCTTATATGAGATAATCGGAAAGTCTTATTTATTGTCAACTGTTACGTTTGTTGGAATATGATCTCAGGTAACAACCCGAGAGAAACTAAGGGGGTTTGACTCCATACCCTTTTCACGTGGAAGCCTTGATCGGAGGCCTCTGAAACCAACAGTTTTGGACCCGGTCCCCAGCCCCAGCACTTGATATATAAAGAATAGAATGGCATGTTAGAAACTAACAGAAGTGTGCCTATCCACCCAACTACCCGATCCGAAAGTTGTGCTAAGGGGCTGGAAGACCGTCTCCACCGGCGGCCACCAGGAGAGGAGTTCTGCCGGCGTCCATGGGCCTCTCTCTCACCAACGACGGACCTGCATCATCTACCTCGACAACTTCTTCAACGCCAAGTCGCCCGCTCCAAGCAGGCAATCATGTCACACCTCTATTACCCGTAAGTGCATTCCCTAATCCTCTCTCTAAGTGTTCATTAGGCGCTCTAATGCATGATCAGTTTAAGTTAATGTCCCCTGGTTATGTTTAAGTGTTAACATTGGTATCAGAGCTGATCTGATCATCTTAGTGCCCTAAGTATGTTGAGTTTTGATTAGGGAAATGTTTAGCCTCGGCCTAATGTAATGAGCATGCTTATGATGATGTTTTAATCTAATTGGCTACGAATCAGTACTAATGATCATGTTTAAGGTGTTGATTCAATATGATCTCGGGTATGCAGTGATTGATTTTATTTTGATCACGTCTTAGTACTGTTCCGGATCAAATAGCAATTAGAAGGAGGGGAGTATGCAATAAAATTGAAGAAAAATCCCCAAATTTTGATTCCCCGAAGCCTAACCCTAGCATAAAGAAAATCCCCAAATCGGTAGAACCCTAATTGCAAATTAGGTCACAAAAGCAAACGATTTTGGATTTAATACGCACCAGTATGCCGCCGCGTTGTACCATCTGTCTCCGGGCCCGCCCAGCAACCACTGCTGTGCGAGGGCAAGGATGCCGCACCGCCGCTCCCTCCCGACGGAGGAGCGCGCGGATGGACGCGTCGCAAGGCGCGGAATGGATGACGTCGCCAATGAGCCGCCGCGCCTCAGGTAGGCGTCGTCACTGAAAGGCCGCCGCTCGCCGGCAGCACTCCTTGTATGGCCGTCGGTTCCACCGACGAGCACCATCTCCTCTACACACCGCCACGATACGTGACGCACATGCCACGATCGACGAAGGAGCGTGCTGGACCTAGTCCGGAGCATGCTCTTCCGGCGAGCGGAGCGCAGCGCCGCCGTGGGCGGGCAAGTTTTCCGGCCGCCGCCGCCGCTCTATCCTCACTGTGCGGGAGAATCGGGGAGGGAGAGAAGAAAAATGAGGATTAGGGTTAAGTTTTCACTGGGACCCATTTTTGTTTCACCGAAAAGTGAGGATGGTCGTCGGATCAGATCCGACGGAACAGATAGCTGCGGGCATGTTAGCGGGCCTTAGGAGCTAGTTGGGCTCAATCTGTGGCTGGGCTACAGGTTAGGTTAGCCCAGTGTTTAACTTTTTTTTTCCAGAAATTAATTGGTTGGGCTGGGCTGACGTGGGTCCTTTTGGGCAGAAAAATGAGTCTTTTTTATTTCAGTGCAATTTAAGGTTATATTTGCTTTTATGCAATATGTTCAAAGTTTTAAGATTCTGCACTGATTTAAAAGGAAATGAGTGGCTGAATATGGCTAAAAACACATTGTCATTCTAGATAAAAATGAACCAACGAGATTTTTTATTTGGAATATTCAATGTGTTTAAAGGATGAGTCTCATTTTAAATATCAATGAATGTTGATTATTAAGGTATAATTGATATTTAATCTGAGAATGATGTTGGCCCATTTATATGATAAAGTATTTAGGCTTTTCTAGATTTAAGTGCATTTATTGGGTTTAAAGTTTTCAAATAAAGTTTTATGCACTGTTTATATCGGAAAATGCCTAGATTTTAAGAGGGGATAAGTTATGAATGTTATGAGATGATCTTTATTTGAGTACAATTATGAGTATCTCTCTAAAGTTTCTAGATATTTTGATCAGAGATTTTAATTGAGAATTAAGTTTTATGTTGATGCCATGTTTATGGCGTTTATTAATGATGTGATCATCTCTAAAGGGCTGAGTTCACCTTAAAGAAAATGTTTATGGTTGTGTGGTTTGTTTTTCCGCAACACACTATGCAGCCTGATAATGATGAGCCATAATGCTACAGTATTATGTCAGATGCATTAATGTCTTTTGACATGCACTGACAGAAGGTGATGAAGGCTCAGCATGATGATTCTCTGAACAAGGACGTTTAGAGAGTTTTATTGTGATATCATGGTCATAAGTTGTCATTTACTGACTATTAAAAGTTTAATTTTTAGTGAGACCATGATGTAATATCCAAATTTTATTTGGAGAATGTTTATAATGTCATTTCCATTGAGGATGTCAATCTATTGTTTACTCAGTGAGATGTCATGATGAGAACTTCAAAATGAATGATACTTTTGTTATCATGTCATTGAAAGTTTTAAAGATAAGCTTTGACTTTTATAATGATGTTATTGAAATTATGATGTCAAAGTTTAATGCAAGATGATCAGTGACAAATTATGAATCCATGTGTCATAACACATTTGGAATGCATCATGTATTGGTGTTTTTAGTGTTGGCTATTAATTTAGCAAGTGAGTTTGCTGATCATCATGTGATTTAAGTTTCTATAGTCAAAATGAGAAGTTTTGATTTGAGTTTTCATTTATGAGCATAAGTTGTATGGTATATGACAGTATTCTGACCAACGTTGATTATTGTCATGTCCCATTTTTTGAATGCATAGTGCTCTTCTCCGTTTTCAGCCCAACGGTGATACGGATTAGACAAAGATTAGCTTGTTTTGTTTTAGAACAATTCAAGTTTGACGTTTCTTATTGCTGCTCATAAAGATGGTATCCTTGTTTTAGCAATGGACCAAGACGTAGGGTTTATTTATTTGAATTATCCTGAGGAAAATGAGAAGTATGACCAAAAAGAAGTTGAGTGGGAGAAATTGAACCATATCTCACTCCTTATAATGAAGCATATCATATCCTCTGAAATAAAGAATGCAATTCCCGACTCGGTATGTGCCAAAGATTATTTGGCCTCTATTGAGGAATATTTTAATGATGTATTACCCGTTTAGATGGGGTTTAGGGGGTTTTGCTAGGAGGACAATAAAGAATAAATCATTAGAAGACATTTTGTTTATTTGTATAAACCTTTTGGTCTTTGTAATAAAACATTTTGATGTTGTCTTACCATGTGTTGAGAATATTTATGTCCTCGATGAATGAACTCTTAAGATGAAAGTGAATAATGAGACCTCGTCGAATTTGTGGTCATATTTACCACATTTCGAGGGGGAGAATGGAATGTCTCATTAAATATGAGAGAAGTTGAATGTATTAATTCTCCAAGTAGGATGGAACCAACGGGAAGTCTTATTTTGAAGAATGAATGATAATGGAATGTCTCTTTAAATATGAGAAAATTTAAATGTAATAATTCTCCAACTAGGATGGAACCAACGAGAAGTCTTATTTTGGAGAATGAATGATTATAGTGAAGAATGTGCTGACTCGTTTTATCGAGTTAATGTGGATTTATTCCCTTATGAGTATTATGAAGCACACATGAATGTTAAAATGACAAGCATGCTAATCTCATGTTGATGTGGCTCGTGATTATATTTTTGACCAACGTCGTTTATAATCATTTGTCACACACTTCAGTCAGGTGGCAAGTTTGTCAGTATCATGTGGCTCATGGTTATATTTCTGACCAACGTCACTTTATGATCATGTATCGCAGCTCATGAAGTTCTTTTCCATCTTCTGCCCAACGGTGTTGTGGTTTTGAACTAAAGTGATTGTTATCAAGATTTTGGATGTGTTTTCCACCTTCTAAATAAAAGATTATCAGGGATCCTGAAGCGTATGAACATGAATCTTAAGGATGACTCCATTAGATATTTGTTCATATGCCTCAAGCAAGTTGAGAATAAAAACCTAATGCAACACTTAGTGTTGATAATCAACAATTTCCTTGTGATTGATAATGTGTGTTAATGATCATCTTAGAGAGCGTTTGTCTCTAATGATGTATATATAGGACTCAATAGAGTTTCCTATGTGAGTTGTTATGACGCTTGTGTTATTATTATAACATGTTGTGTTGACTAAGTTAAGAATGTATGTATGACTCAACCGTAAAGTTTTGTCATACAGTTGAAGTTAACATAAGGTATGTTGCCTAAAAAAAATTCAATTATGAAATAAGACGAGCGTTATGACACTCATACCATGAGATGAGGGGGAGTAAGTTTACTACCTTATAAAGATGGAATATTTTTGGTTAGCCAAGAAATTTCTATCTTCTAGTTGAGACAAAGGATCTTGGTGATGCTTAGTACTTTGTTTGTACTAAGTTTCCCAAGATACTGGTCCAAAAGAAGTATAAGTTTTATTATGATGACATACGTCGATAGAGTACGAAAGAAAATATTATGCACCAGTACTCTGTCGCACCTCCTAATAAAGTTAAGGGCAATAAAGATGGACATTTTAGTGTCCAAGGAACCATTATGAGCTGATCAGATAATGTCGGTTCCTTAGCAACGTAAGTATTCAAGTATGAACGTGCCCTATTTTTGTTCGGGATAATTGGCAAATATTTAAGAAAGTCCATAAGTGGACCACTCAAAAGGCCGCCAAAAGCCTTGCAAATATGCAAGGTAATAAAGTTTACATGCTCACTAATAAGAAGTCTGGTAACCTCGTTATCGTGGGTTATTCAGACACTGTTTGTGCGAGATGTGTGGATATTAAAGTTTCCACGTTAAGTTACATCCTCACCCTCGCATATGGAGCTATATCGTGGAAAAGCTCCAGAACGATTTTATTGGCATCAGTAATATGATGCAATTTATCATGTGGCATGTTAGAGCATGTCTAGTAGTGCCTTCAAACCCTCAGAAATAACTGCTTTTTTACGGTTTGAAACGAAAATAACGCGTAGATTAGAACCCCTAAACCTCTAAACCCGTAAAAAAATTTAGAGGTCCGACCCCGGGTCCTCCTCCCAACCTGTGAAAGTGAGGGTTGGGGAGGGAAATTTCCCCCAACCCCTAATTCGGCCCGAGCAAAGCGCGGGAGGGAAAAATCCCAACCACCTCCTCCCGCCGCCGCCTCCCTCGCAGCCGCCGGCCGCCGCCCCGCCATGGAGCCGTCCACTGCCCCGCCCGCCTCCTCCCTGGCCCCGCCCGCCGCGTCCGTCGCCCCGCCCGCCTCCCCCGTGCCCGCCCCGAGCCACCCGCACGTCGCGGCCGTGGTCGCCGCGACCCACGTCGGTGCCAAGCGGCGGCGTGCGGGCCAGCACGTCGTCCCGCCGCAGGCCTCCGTCGCGCCGGCCGCCTCCTCCCTCGCCCCGGCCCCCGCCTCCCTCGCCCCGGCCCCCGCCTCCTCCCTCGCCCCGTTTCCGCCCAAGAGCCGGCGGAAGGCGCCTGGGCTTGGGCCGAAGGGTGCCAAGCTCGCCGCGGCGACCCCAGCCGTGAAGAAGGTCATGAAGAAGGCCATACCCAAGGCCAAGGCTCCGAGGAAGAAGGCCGTGGCCGCCGCCGCCGAAACTCCGCACGCCGCACACGACGTGCTCGACGAAATGCCTGCCCCGTCGACGTCGTTCATGGACATGCTCCAAGAAGCGGAGGTGGACATCGGGGCTCCTCCTCTAGAACCCTTTAGGGTTTGTGATGACTTGGAGGAGGAAGGGGATGATGAGGAGGAGGAAGGGGATGATGAGGAGGATGTCACCGAGATAGAGGAGGAGGCGTTCGCCGCCGTTGCTTGCCCCGCCGTCCGCTCGACGAACTACACCGACGCGGAAGATGTTCTTTTGGTTCGAGCTTGGGCATCGGTGGGGATGGATGCGGGCACCGGTACCGACCAAACCGGTAAACGCTATTGGCAACGCATCGAGGACGCCTATTTGAAGATGAAACCGAAGAATAGCCGGTTCATCTCTCGCACATACCGGTCGCTTCAAGGCCGGTGGGAGTTGATGAAGCCCGCATGTTCCCGTTGGAGTGCGGCCATGGACCAAGTGATGGATGCACCGCCTAGTGGAACCGTGGAGAGTGACTGTGAGTTTTCATACCTATTTTTATTTTCTATGATATTGTTTGGTTCTTATGTGTGTTTACTATGCTATTGGTGGGTTTGTAGGAGACAATTGCCGGCGAGAGGTACAAGGAGATGGCCGCTTCCAAGGGCAAACCATTCCAATTTAAACATGCTTGGGCAATTCTTCAAACATATGACAAGTGGAAGTTGAGGGATCAAGAAACCGCCCCCAAGAAGTCGGCAATGCTTAATATGGATGATAGTGATGAGGAGGAGAGGAACTTGAACAAGCCCGAGGGAACCAAGAAGGCCAAGCAAAGGGTGAAGATGGAAGGAGAGGCGTCAAGCCTAAGGGAGAAGATGGAGCATATGATGAAGTCAAGAGAGGCATTGACAACGAAGACGTTGGAGACAAAGCTTCTTATCACCGAGAAGAAGAAAGAGGTCAAGCTTGCACAAGTTGAAGCAAAGCGTGAAGAAGCAAAGCGCAAGGCCGACTTGGAGGAGAGGATGATCAAGGTCAAAGAAGCAAAGATATGGAAAGAACTCATGGTGGAAGAGAAGGAGCACATGATGATGTCCAAGAAAGACATGGATGAAGACCAATTGCAATGGTGGAAGGACTACAAGGAGGACATCGCGGAGAAGAAGAGGATGTTCCGAGGTGCGTCCTCTACTTTTCGAGTTGACACTCCGATGAGTGGTGGTGGCGATGGCGGCGTGGACAACTCGCATGAAGGCGATGTTTGATGGACGTGGAAGTGGTGTAGGAGATGGCGCCGAGGTGTAAGTTTTTGGTGATGGTGCCGATGAGATGGGCAAGATGATGATTTTGTGATGTAAACTATTAAACCATGCATCAATGATTGTCATTTCCTAGTATGTTTGAAGGTTGATTGTGTTTTTGTAGTGATAATTGTGATGAATGTGTGACAGTTTTAGAGGTTGGGGTTGAGGCAAAGACTAGCACCCTCAAACCCCAACCCTTATAACGGAATATTCTGTTATAAGGGATGGGTTTGAGGGTTCTAGTCTTTGCCCCTGTTTTTCAACCCTTAAAAGTGCAAAAAAGGCCATTTTTCAACCCTTAAAATGCTACCAGGGTTTGAGGGTTTGAGGGTTCTACTAGTGATGCTCTTAAGAGGATAAAGAGCAGGTTGTTTGTCAAGAAGTTTCTATCCCAAAATTATGGTGGTAGACAGCATTTTTTAAACCACCTACTGCAATATGAACACGCAGTTTTCTATGCGAGTAACAACAAGTCAAATGGTGTTGCCAAAATCATTGACACAATTTTTAAAGTTGTGAAAGATAGAATACAGAATCAAGCTTATGATGATAAGCATATAAATAAGTTTTATATGTTTTACGGATCCGTTACTAAAGGCTTACCACCCAGTTTTAAGATTATGTTGCCGGCATGGGTTGCTGGAAAGCCTTTTGATTCTGGAATAAGGACCGTTGAATAATCCAACTCCCATAAAGTTTTAAGTTATCCATTTCAAGATGGAATGGTATACTATAAGTATTGTGGTCCAGTGTCATTTGAAAGGTCACTGTGACACCTTACTTTGGTATGTTATTTCTATTACGAGTGGGCTTATGATGTTTGTTAACCTTACGATCAAGGGGGAGAATGTTGGAATATGATCTCAGGTAACAACCCAAGAGAAACTAAGGGGGTTTGACTCCATACCCTTTTCACGTGGAAGCCTTGATCGGAGGCCTCTGAAACCAACAGTTTTGGACCCGGTCCCCAGCCCCAGCACTTGATATATAAAGAATAGGATGGCACGTTAGAAACTAACAGAAGTGTGCCTATCCACCCAACCACCCGATCCGAAAGTTGTGCTAAGGGGCTGGAAGACCGTCTCCACCGGCGGCCACCAGGAGAGGAGTTCCGCCGGCGTCCATGGGCCTCTCTCTCACCAACGACGGACCTGCATCATCTACCTCGACAACTTCTTCAACGCCAAGTCGCCCGCTCCAAGCAGGCAATCATGTCACACCTCTATTACCCGTAAGTGCATTCCCTAATCCTCTCTCTAAGTGTTCATTAGGTGCTCTAATGCATGATCAGTTTAAGTTAATGTCCCCTGGTTATGTTTAAGTGTTAACAACGTTGACAATTGGAGCATCACCGCCGGCCTTTAGATGGCAAGCCCTGTCGTATGTTATCCATTTTGCTGGAGTCATGTTGCCACATCCGATGCGCCTTGTTTGATCCAGTCTATATTCGCTCGAAACCTATAGCTCATCAAATAATAGTCAAACAAAAAATAGCTGTTTTCAAGTACCCACGACGTTAACCGGATGTAGACCTACAATTGTTTATCTTCTGTTTCTCGAAGGAACAAACATCATGTTCCCGGTTCAAGGCTATGAAACCACTTCAGTGATGACCAACATTTAGTTTCTTCATGTGCAAAGAAACATTCGTGATGAGGCCAACTAGCCAGCTCATCCTCCTCCTGTTGCTCTTGTTGACATGCATCTTCCTCCTTTTCATCCAAACCTCCGCTCTTGACAAGCTCGAGAAAGGCCAGAACCTCACCGACGGCGAGACGCTCGTCTCGGCCGGCGGCGGCTCCTTCACCCTGGGATTCTTCTCTCCCGGGGCGTCTACCAAGAGGTACCTCGGCATATGGTTCTCCGAGTCCAACTACGCCGTATACTGGGTAGCCAACCGCGGCGACCCTCTCAGCGACAGGTCCGGCATCTTAGTGTTCAACGACGCGGGCAGGCTCGTCCTGCTAGACGGATCCCGCCGGATGGCGTGGTCTTCAGACTTCTCCGGCGGCGCTTCCGCTGCGGTGGCTCAGCTTCTCGACTCCGGCAACCTGGTCGTGCGCAACGGCAGCAGCGATGCCGCCCTGTGGCAATCGTTTGACCAGCCATCGGACACCTTGCTGCCCGGCATGAAGCTGGGCAAGAGCTTTTGGAGTGCAGACAAGTGGGAACTAACATCTTGGCGATCGGCGGACGACCCGTCTCTGGGGGACTACCGCCGGTCTCTGGAAATGAATCAATCGAGCAGGCTACCGGAGGTCGTGGTATGGAAGGGCAACGTCAAGACGTTCCGCACGGGTCCCTGGAACGGGATATTCTTCAACGGCATCCCGGATGCGTCGACGTACTCGAACCAGTACAAGCTGCACGTGACGACCAGCGCGACGGAGACAACCTATGGTTACACCGCGTTGCCCGGCGCGGGGCTGACTCGCTCTGTGGTGAACTTCACCGGCGTGGTGCAGCGGCTGGTGTGGGTCGCGAGCAGCCGGGCATGGATCCCCTTCTTCACGGGGCCGAGGGACGACTGCGACGCCTACGCCAACTGCGGGCCTTTCGGGCTCTGCGACGCCGGCGCGGCGCCGCGCTGCGGCTGTGTCCCCGGATTCAGCCCCAGGTCGCCCTCCGAGTGGCAGTCTAGGCAGTACGGGGGTGGCTGCCGGCCAGTCGCGGTCTTGGACTGCAGCGGCGGGACGACGACGGACCGCTTCAAGATGGTGCCAGGGGTGAAGCTTCCCGACACGCAGAATGCGTCAGTGGACACCAACGCTACATTGGAGGAGTGCAAGGCGAAGTGCCAAGCCGACTGCTCATGCTTGGCCTACGCCGCCGCCTATATACAAGAAGGTGGTGGCGATGGTAGAGGCTGCATCATTTGGACGGATACCATTGTTGATGTTCGTCTCATTGCCATGGGGCAGAATCTCTACCTGAGGTTGCCAAAATCACAATTTGGTACGTACAGTACATATTATCCACACTTGCATCTATATCTTGTCTTGAAAGAAATTGACTAAATTTACATAGCAAACACATCTTGGCCGAAACCATAATGCAACTAGAGTTACCTGCATTGATGGGTACTAAATTGCACTCAACTTTCTTCCCTTTTGGCTCCTTCCATATATATAGCAGATGATCCAGATGACGGTAAAAGGTTTCATGCTGTACTTGTTGTGGCACCTGTAGCTTCTGCTGTCACCGTTCTTCTGGTCGTCTTCTTGATTTGGTGGAGAATGAGACGCAGAATCCTAGGTAAATTCTAGTCCGACGGCTCCTTCTGATTTGTTGTTTGTACCTTTTTTGTTGTTGTTGTTGTTATTATGCATGGATGAGAAAACGGATATGCTTGTAAATGTAATGCCGCCAAGGCGCCAAGTCCATGATAGTCGCTAACATCTAAGCTTAATATTTACCTTCTCAGATAACAGAGTACAACATATGATAAGGCTGTTAGACTGTTAATAAACAATTAATCATACCATTCGAAAAAACTTAACAGAATAACAATTTTTCCAGAAACGTTTCCTTGTTTTCCCTATCTTAATGCAAAGGCAGAGCTCCTGCCGTTCAGTTTCAAAAAAAAAAAAAATTTCCAGTAATCATTGGACAAAAACTTAATCATATTGGTCTTGTTTCAGGTACTATTCCTCAAAATCCATCTATGGCTGTTCATTCGGTCAATCTTGCTACCATAAAGCATGTCACCGGAAATTTCTCTGAAAGTAACATTGTCGGTCAAGGTGGATTCAGTGTTGTTTATAAGGTTAGTCCTTTTTTTCTAGCTGGTGATATGTTAAGGAAGCCCACAAACATGGGCGTGAGATTACAGGGTAGGGGAGGGGGTTGACCAACCTATACTCTTTAAAGAACATATTGTGACCCTAAGAATGTATTTGACGGGTTTTAATATTCAACTCTTTCATATAAGAAACTTGTGATTTTTTTCTAGATATACATCATACTATAAACAAGTGACTTTCTGTAATTTGGTCAAAATCTGTTTTAAGGCATGACCTCCCTGGAAAAAATTCAGTTACATGCCATTGGCAAACTCTGAACTTATTCCTGGCTAACATCTCAAATTGAAAGTTGACCAGGCGCAGTTGGCTGAAGGAAGAATGATTGCGGTTAAGAGGCTTAAGCAGTCAGCTCTCACCAGGAAAGGCCAAAAAGATTTTGCCCGAGAAGTGGAAGTGATGGCCGGGCTCCGGCATGGGAGTCTAGTTCGTCTCCTTGCTTACTGTAACCAAGGCAAGGAGCGTATGCTCGTCTATGAATACATGCAGAACAAGAGCCTGAACCTCTACATATTTGGTACCCCCTAGTTCCTCAACATCTAATGAAGTGAATTTCCTCTTGAAAAATTCCTGCATTCTGAATGTAGTCGTAACTCATCATTTTCTTTTGGTAAAATTCAGGAGTTGCAGCTGTAGTAAACTACTGATTCAAATATCTAATGAACACATATCTTATGCTGACAGGCACAACTAATCTCCGTGCTTCACTAAACTGGACGAGACGACTGGAAATAATCCACGGAATCGCCCATGGAGTCGCGTACCTTCACGGAGGATCTGGTGAGAGTGTAATCCATAGGGATCTCAAACCAGGCAACATACTCTTAGACGACAAATGGAAGGCTAAGATTGCAGACTTTGGCACCGCGAAGCTGTTCGCAATTGACCAAACGGGTCCTGATCAAACAATTGTAGTTTCACCGTAAGTAACTATATCTTCACCAACAGAAATTGCGCTGAGTTGATATATACCTAACATTGTTGAGTTTCATGAAGGGGATATGCAGCCCCGGAGTATGAGCAGCGAGGAGAGATGACACTGAAATGTGATGTCTATAGCTTTGGAGTTATCATCTTGGAGACTCTCAGCGGGCAAAGGAATGGTGGTACCCAGAGGCTCCTTCAACATGTATGCCCTTCACGTTTGCATTTGTTGAAATATGTTGTCTTGAGTTTATATTACAGTCTGCTTGTGAAAAGATATAGGGGAGAAGTAGATATTTTTAGTTCAACAAGTGATTAAACATGTAACATCAGATTAGACGTAAATTCTTGTTGAGACACTTCTTGAGAGATTAATCAGATTAGATTCATGTGCATCTTATACTTGTTGAAACATTTAATTTTCATCTTGTGGTGAAGCAAGAAAATCATACAAGATTCTAAAATTGGCAAATCTCTGTTTGCAGGTCTGGGGACTGTGGGAGCAAAACAAGGTCATGGAACTTCTCGACAAGACGTTGCCCCTTCTTGAGTCTGAGCCTGAGCTCTTGTCCGAGCTGAAGCGGTGCATCGAGATTGGTCTTCTCTGTGTCCAGGAAACACCCGCCGATAGGCCGACCATGTCAGCGATTGTTGGCATGCTGATAAACACGACTTCACAGATCGAGCAGCCCAAGAAGTCCGATGATGGATAGAATGCCTACGACTTCATCCCACGATAATGATACAGACCTTTACATCCCCACTACGATTGATTTGACATAAATTGCCTCCGCTCAACGATCAATCGGACAAACTGATGTTGCCTGACGATATATATTTAAGTTGCATGTGTGGTTTTTATTTGTTACATGGCCTTTTGGGTTACGTGTGGTACCTTTGTGAAGTGTCTTACTTCCCATGCAGTTCGTGTTCTTGTTCTCTGGTTTATAATTCTGGATTGTGTCTCACCTAAAATTGTACGTTTATTATGTATGGTAAACTGAAATATGGAAAGTTGGAATTTAGCAATGTACATGTAATCTAATATAGAGATGCAAGTGGGTGACCCAGACTTTTGGCTCTCGGGTGCAACACACCCTGATATGCGAGAATAATATTTAGAAAATCAAAACATTGTCAAAAAATTCTGAAATTTTTTACACTCAAAGATTACAAAGTGTTTTACTCGTGTAAAAAATTTGGATAGTAAATAATTCATGTTGACGTCTGGGCGAAAAAGTGAAATTTCTGACGAATATAGCGCTACTTTAGGTAAATCTTTTACCTAGGGTGCAATAAAAGTTATTTTTTGGCAAAACTTTTTGTACGGGTACAATACTTGGTAATGTTTGCCCGAATGTCAGTTTCGGAACTTTTTGAACTTTTTTGAATTTTTTAAATTATTTTCACATATCAGGTTATATGGTACCCAGGTTCTCCAAGGTATTTTCGTGCAAGTGGTTCAATAGGTAAATGAAGACGGTAGAGGATACCCTAATAGTGACCCACTTGCATGTATAGCGCCAAGGACAAGGTGTATCTCATCGATGAACAATATCACCTCCCCTCAGCCTCCTCCACCTCGGACGGGGGCGACCGCCACGATATGCACCTAGAACAGATTGGATTGCTCGGGACGCGCCGTGGATGATGCACTGCGCGAGCCCCTCCACCACAATATCCGAGAACCTTCTAGTGTGCAACCATTCGTGTGGCAAAAATGACATAAAAGAGATCACAATGCCTACCCATCAATAAAGGAGATCATCCACTGCCCAGCTCGAACAAACGCAACATGCCCGTCTTAACATTCTAGAACATCACAACGCCAAATCATATTCCAGTACGGTGGTATCACGAGTTGCTCATCTAGTCTAATTATTAGCCATAATACATGTGTTGACATCAACATCATATGAAATGGGGCTAAGTTGTCCACAGGAGCAATACTTACATTTCGGCAAAATGGAAGTTGGAGTTCAATCTTCTATTGGCATGTATACAGCTTCGAGTTCGGTGATTGTACTCTCAGCCTCTCTGATCTCAGTTCCTTGTTCACTTGACTCCTTCAACTCGGCCTGCAACGAGATTATAAAACGTCTGTTCAAGTAGCTTAAGACAAGGTCGCAAACAATTTCAAACATAGCAAGAAATTGCCGCACAATACCAGAGTTGCTTTCAAGTCTGTCAGTGCAGCTTCAAGTCGCTTATGGCAGTCTGGGACCATAATCCTCGACTCAGTTAAAACATTTTCCTGCAGATGTAAAAGGCATTAAAATGTAGTTCTAAGGTCTTCACATTGAATTGCAACTTGGAAGAGAAGCATTGAGATCAATAATTAGCACTTGCTCTCCAAAACGGGAGCATAGCAAAATTGCCTATAGGTATGAGGTCAATCAATGTAACTAGCTATGTTTTCCAATCCCAATCACATCAGAAAAAATAGTAAATCCTCAAATATATATGCGTTAAAATATCTTAATATGGCCTCTGAAGATGTGATTATCAGTGAACATAGCAGTACTCTAAAACATGCATATGCTGTGTGTTACTTTCATACACAATTCTGCTTACAAATTCTCTAAAAAAAATCTGCTTACAACTATATCCACCCTCATTCTTTATAGCAAGGTTTATGTAGTGCCGTACATGTAAATGTAATACACATCTAAGAACAGTAAATTAGTTTTAACAGAACAATTTTTTTCTTGGCCCAATGAAATATAGTTTATCATACATTAAGCAATCCACATGGTCTGAATGCAAACAAAAAACACATGTATGAACGCAAAATAAGAGGTAATCCACATGAACAGAGCCACAAGAGGCAATATATATAGGTTATCAAGACTTTGATGCCGGGCCTTTAGGTTGATTATCAGAAGAATAACTAGGATAGTCTAGACGCAGAGCTGGACTTCTAACCACTGTAAACCATTGCATTGGTGCAGTGATTGCGGTTATTAAAAGACATCATTGGTAGTTTGGTACTCAGTCGTAAACAATGCACAGACCACTACACAACCATTGCAGAACAAATGATAAAACACGTGTGCAACAATGACATCCACCAAAATTTCACTCGGGCCAAGAAATCCTTAAGGATTCACAGGGTAGATCCACCAACTTAATCCACAAAAAATTCGTTGTTATGCCATTTTATTGCAATAAAAATATGGGGAACCTGTGATTAACCTGTACATTTTATCAAAGAAAACTGACTAGCGACCATATGACGTAATTACCCAACAAGGCCAATGAAAACTGGTACAAGCATGTATTTCAAGGATAGCATATGATCCAGCTACTATCAGTAACAGTAAGTACTATAATTGGTACGAGTATTATCAGTATTGGACAGAGAGGTGAAATAAACAAGCACTGAAAAGCAGAAACTCTTGAGTCACCTGTTGCTTGAGATCGTAGGGATCGGCGCCCTTCTCCTTCATGTGAGCAGTCCTGGCCGCCTCCTTCTCCACCTCCTTCTCGTACGAGCGCAGCTCCTTCACGATCCTCTTGCACGTCGACGTCTTGATCTTGAGGTTCGTCAGAGTCGCCATCCTAAGATGCAACCAGGTAAGCAGGGTGCCGGGAGGGGTCGGGTGGATGCACTCGGGGGCCGCGGCCGTATGCTGCGTGAAGAGGACGGCAGGAGGGTTCGAGTGGATGCCGGCTGGGCGGGAGAGCCGCCGCGGCCGTATGCCGGAGGAGGAGGAGGAGGAGGAGGCGGGATGGCGTCGGGGTATCTGCGGCAAATCCTATTTGACGCCCGGTGCATCCGTTAGGGACACAACGCGCACCCCTCTCGCTGCTCCTGGGCCGGCCCAATCTTTCTTGCGACAGCACGTTCCCTTGCCCTTCTTCCTCGTTCGTTCGAGAGAACTCCGGTAGCTCATCCCGAAATCTCCGCGTCCCTGAGCTTCTCTTCTCGTTTTCCTGCCTGTTGTCGCTGCTTCTACTGAGCTTTCTCGTTTCACGGTGACTCATCCGCTTCGTTTCTATTCATGGCGGCGGCAGGTTTGTCAATTTTCCGCCTCCCCCTTTGCACCGACCGTGGAATCCCTAGAATCGAGTTGTGTCCGTGTTCGGGATCTCGTTGTTGTTTGATGATTTTCCTCAAATACCTCATGTATTTAATATGAATTTAGCCGCTGGCGGATTGGTCTCGCGATTCTTCGGTTAATCTTGACGCTGCTAGCCATTTTTGTGTTCTGGTGATGTCAGGGGCAGGAGGTTCGCGATTCATGGTTCGAAATTACCCTATAGGCAAAAATAGTCGTTCTGATTCATGTAGGAGTTTGGCGTGAGCATATTTGTTGTACACATGCTAATGGGATAACTCTGTTGACGGAGCCAACTGATACGGATATGGTTTGGGGCTCAGTGTAGCACAGCAAGCTGTTCGCTGAGATTTTTTTCCGAGACTCTGTTCACTGAGATTCATAAGTGTTCGCGAAGGTGACAAGGACTCCAATGTGTATTAGTTTTGTTTGTGTTCTTGCACAAAACATTCCCATGTTCACTAATTTTATTATACCTTTCTTGTGTATGATAGATTGTGTACATGGACTTTGTTGTTCGAGAATGATGGTTCTATTGACTATAGTCTCACACGGATTTTACATGTCAAGAATGAATACTTTCTCCACCTGGCAAATTTTGATCGCAATATGACGTCTTGGAAATCTTTCGGAGTGTTAATTACCGGTAAGTGATCACCTTAACTTTTTTTTGTGTCATGAATATAAGCATTTTTTGGACTGATGTAGTTCTTTTTATATTGCTTTCAGCTCAGTGATATATTTTACCACCATATGGAGCTACCCTATGAGAGATGATGCCGCGCCTCCTACCTTTATGCATGTCGATGCACCCCCTATGTCCCCGTCCACTATGATGTAATTTCCTATTACTTTTACTATCGCATTCTTAGTTTCTCTTTACATATTCCTTTATGTTTCATTTGTTTTTACCCTACCTAGGTTGATGCACTAGTTCACGATGTTGTCCTAAGCATGAAGTAAAATGGAAGGACTCACACGATCAGGATGCAGAGGCAATGTTTTGTGAAATCACTTTATGTTGTGGCCACTCATATGCAGAAGCAAGAAATCTTAGGCCTTGATATGTAAAATCATGCCCCTGTGCGTACTCTTTGTGAACAAGATTCTGCTGGTCCTTCGAATGCAGGTAAGGAGAATAGACTTGTTCTTGCGTCTGACTTTGCAAATATTGCTGTCCCTGCGGTTGAAACTCTTTTTTTTTTTTTGCGAGATAGTTCCAGTGATGACACCAGAAACTTACAGAACAGCCCAAAGATCAAAGAAAATTACACAAAGGTCCTGCAAGTCCACGAGGACGCCGTCGTCGAAGAAGACGTGCCGCGGCGCGCCGCCGCCACTCCTCCTCAGCAACCTTGGATCGGAAGGAGTCCCCGGTGCGGGGAAGAGGCACACCACAGCTCTACCGAGCTGCGAGCACCCCGGGGGAGGCAGATCCATGGCCGCGCTCCGCGGAGCACCACCACCGGAGAGGATCTCCGCCTCCACAAAACGCCGGACTGACCGCGCCAACCTCTCCACGACGCCGCCGGCAGGCCACCCACTCAACCCTAGACTATATACAGGCGAGATCCGGGGTTTCCCCACCCTCCCGCTGCCGGAGCGGCCGGCGGAGGGAGGGGAAACCGGTAGATCGACGCCGGCGAGCTGGATCGAACGGGAAGGTGAAAAAGTCTCCTCTCCTTACTGTAGCGGGGGAGAGAGCCGGGTCCAAGGTCCCTTCTGATGCTGCCGTTGAAACTCCTGTCCAAGCAGAAATTTATATCATCTCAAACATCAACATCAATAATAATATTGTCTTTAAGTTGATGCAATTCCTAATCATGCAACCATTTCATGTTGTACAAATGGAATTGTTTTTTCTGGTGTGACAAAATCTTGTATTATCTTTTTACACATCCAATTTGTATTTTTTTCTGCAGGTACCCGTGTAGTTGGTGCTGAGAGCGACACTGTTTTTGGTTCTTTTGAGCCTGTAGACAATAATTCCATGTCATATGCCGATCTCCCTGTATACCCAGAAAAAAGTGGTTGTGTTGGTAACCGCCAATCCTCCTGCATCATCTGATAATATCGCTCTAGTTTCATTATATATGTATATTTCTACGTTCTAGCAAATATGTGTGTTCCTTACATCCTTTTGAATTTGTGCTCTTAGCCTTCTTTTTGTTTAGATTTACTGTTCTTTATTCATACTTTGATGCGTACACTATCAGGGAAAAGCCTTTCTGTGGCGCACCAAAAATGGCTTTCTGTGGCGCATGGTGGGTGCGCCACAGAATTGTCGCCACAAAAATGTGAATTCTGTGGCGCACCATCTGTGGCGCACCACCTGGTGCATCACAGAAATCTCAACATTCTGTGGCGCACCCTGTTACATGCGCCACAGAAACATGTTTAGTGGCGCATTCTCAGGGGGTGCGCCACAAAAACTGGTGCGCCACAGAAACAAAAAACCATGCGCCACAGAATTTCTGTACAGGTATTTGGAATTTGCTGCTGCCCGCTGTACAAATACAGGTATATTACATTATTTATATGGATATAACAGAAAAAATAATATATTTTAACAGGTATATGAAAAAAAACACATTACTATGTCATCACATTACTTATATCCCGAGATAACATACATGTAGAGTTGACAAGTGCGGAATTTTTACACAAATGTTGATACAAAACTTCATCGTTTGACACGTTACAAATGAAGTGTTCACCGCCTACACTAGGATCAAATCGAGTACATCGGAGATGATGGAGAACACGTCTAGCTCCACTGGTAGGATTGAGCCTTCTTCTTGATCGGCTCCGGGAACGGTTTATAGCAGTCTTTCGTCATCCACGTCCTCGTGTCATTTTGCCTGTCTAGGCGTTCTTCGATCTCCCACTTAGACAACCCTGGAGATGGATTGGAAAATATATTTTGTTAATAATATAAATAGAGTATGATTTATTCATCTAATTAAGTGGATAAGTCTATAATAAATAAAATAAAGAAGCACTTCTATCGAGTGAGGCAAGACTTTCTTTTATAATACATCCTACCTCTGGCGTTGTGTAAGGACCCCCCTTCTGTCATGACATCTTCCAAGATGATTTGCGATAACTGCATCTGGATGCGATGGAACTCTTCTCTAAGGTCAGCGTCGGTGATATCCCCACTAAATTTGCTCCAATCTTGGAGACTCGTTGGCCACCTCGTTTGCTCTGCATCCCGGACAAACCCTTTCATGTGATGGAGAACGTAGAAGGCATCCTTCACGCTGCCAGGCGCATGCTTGATGCAATGGAACCCGGTCCCATGCCGGAAACTGTGTTTCTTGTCCTTCGTGAAATGTTCCCCATTCTTATCTTTGTGGAAGTGGCCTCCCATTTGGGCATAGCCCTCGAGAGGCTCATCGAGAACACCCTTTATTCTGGTGTAGTCTTTAAGACTCCCCGAGTCGAAATAACAGGCAATGGACCACCTCGGGCTTACGACGATGAGTATGCAGTACTCGTCCCTGCTCAACACAATTGAAACGGAATGTTGGAAAGGATCAACAACGGAAGAAATCTCTATAAGAAAGCATAAGATATGACGGCGGCGACCGGATGTGTACTTACTCGGAAAAGAAAGGCAGAAGAAGGCTGTTCTTCTCCTGGTTGTTCAGCATGATTCTCTGGAGGAACTCCGTGGCCATGGCCCGTGTCGTTGATCCTTGCACCAGCTGGCTGTCGCGCATGTAGTAGGGATCCACTACCTTGACGTACGGGGTATTATCTCTCCTGATCCTCATCGCCTGGTTGAGCGCGTATAGGCGGACCAAGTTATAGTCCAGCCGTCTATAGTGAAACAGCTTGAAGACGTCCTCGTACGATATGAAGAACAGATCCGCGGGGGCTTAATGGACGAAGTCGGCCAGGTCGTTTGGCACCTTGACAGTGAACACCGGGTAATTTGGATCCTCTTCTTTAAGAAGGTTGCCCTCTAGCTTCAAGATAGCATTTTGCAAAGGAAGCATGCATCCGCCTGCGAGGCGGAGCAGGTCCCGAGACAGGATCGGTTGACCAGCTTCATGAACTCGGGTCACGCCATCCGCACGGGGTGGTACCATGTCTTCATACCCCCGGATAGTCGTCTTAGAAGCTGGCTTACTTCTCTTCCTGTGCTTCTTCTTCTTTACCTCTGGGGATGCTGGGGGTGCATCTTCTGTACCCACATCGATTGAGTACCTGTTGGAGCCGAAGCTGATCACTGGGGGAGGCCCTTTTTTCCCTCCCTCAATCCAAACCCTGACACCCTCACAGACGGTAGGAAAGAGCGACGTGAACGTCTTTGTCACTGCCTCTGTGATGACCGTTCGAGAACCCCCGGCCTCGTTATTGTCAGCCATGTTCCCAACTATAAGAAACAAAACGTCGAAGTTAGTACACCAAATATAAGAAAAAAAATCCACATCTCCGGCCGACATCTCCACGACACGATGGTCGGAGCACAAACAACCACATGAAAGTCAACATAAGTGGACAAGTCAACCATGTGATGCATGAAAATAAAACATTAGTCTTAACCAAGTACAGTGGAAACATCAGTCTACATAGATAAGTGGACAAGTCAACCATGTGATGCATGAAAATAAAACATTAGTCTTAACCAAGTACAGTGGAAACATCAGTCTACATCGGATCTATGGGTCGTCGTCCCTAGGATCATTCATCTTGGCCCAGAACATCGGATCTGCGGGGTCATCGGTGTCCTTGCTCCCCCACGGCTGACCCGAAGAAGTGCGGAACGGAGGTACGCCGTCCCGCCTATTCACCTCGACCCAGTGCCTAGGGTCCCTGTGGTGATAAGCATCGGGGTTCGGCGGCCCGAACATCCGCCGTAGTTGCTGCTCCGACTCCAGCCACTCCTGGTGCCACCGCTGCTGCAGCTCCTCAAACTCCTGGTGCCGCTCCTGCTGCCGCTTCTGCCGCCGCTGCTCAGAGTCGGAATCCCAGTCCTTCTCCCAGTCCTCCTCCTGCTGCTGCTCCTCCTCCGCCCAGATCCCAACAGAAGTGATGTCGTCGTCAGTAGGACCGGCGCCGTGGGAAGGACCGGTGCCGTACGAAGGACCAGCGCCGTCAAAAGGACTAGCGCCGAACTGCTGGTAGGACATCAAGTTTGGCTCGTTCTGCAGGAGATGCCTCACATACGGGTCGTCCTGGGGGCGTGCGTTGCGACGTGCGATCTGCGCTTCAGCCTGCCGGTGCTCCTTCTCCATGGCCATTTCCACCTCTCTGATCCCCTCCGGTTTGTACTCATCCACACGGTGGCGATCCGCTGGGTAGTTCAGATTCTTATCTTTCTTCTTATCACCGTACTCGTGTACGGCGAAATAATCATAGGCGCGCGCCGCCTCCTCCGGTGTATCAAACTGCCCAGCCCAGTGCTTCCTCTTGTTGATATGGATCTGACATCCATACACGTACCGATCAAGCTTCTTCCTATAGGACTCCCTCACACCCTTAAACCCGGCCATTCCGTGAAACTAAAACATATTAAAAACAAATTCATTAGAATCAAAAAACTACACAACTATATACTACAAACTACACAATGTGGAAATTACATAATATAACTAATACATCTTGATCACATGAATAATTTGGTCCATGTTTATTTAACCCTAATACATCGCGAATAATATCACTAATATATATATCTCTCCCATGCATGAACCTCTCAAACTAACTTCGACCGGGTCCTGAGCCGCGGGGTGCTAAGCCGCGGGCGCTGCGCATCCAAAGATAAGGAACCCTCACAGGGTCATAGCTCACGTGATGAGAAACCCTCCGAAGAAACGACCATCCATTGTTGTACTGCCTATCCAACCAATACATGTAGCGACGGACGTGCTCGTCCTCCTCCCTGATACGACGACGTACCACCTCCTCGGGGGCCGGCTTCCTCTGCACCGAGCATGGCCCACGCGACCGCCACCAAAGAAGATCCGGGTCGACGACGTCACCCGGATCCCTCACCAAGATATGTGTCCCGGAAGGTTGCACCTCCCAGTGCCAGCCCGGCGGAGTCCAGTCGCGGACATCGCCACTCTGGTCCAACAGTGACATCGTCGCCGAGAACAATAAACTAAAAAAAAAATTTAGCAATGTGGAAATTACACAATATAAACCAACAATGAACACAACTAAAATTATCTACAATCTAAGCTACACAACTATATGTCCTATTTTTAGCAAAGTCATGCCAAAATTCACGAAAAAATTTGGCATGACCTTTGCTAAAAAAGGGACATATGGAGTACCCGAATTTGCCGGAACGGAAGTTAATCGACGTTCCGGCAAACTCAAGGGCCTCATGGGTACCTGCAGACATTTCACAAATCATATGTCCTATTTTTAGCAAAGTCATGCCAAAATTCACGAAAAATTTCGGCATGACCTTTGCTAAAAAAGGGACATATGGAGTACCCGAATTTGCCGGAACGGAAGTTAATCAACGTTCCGGCAAACTCAAGGGCCTCTCGGGGTACCTGCAAACATTTGACACATCCACACATCTTCGGCCGGCATCTCCAGCCGGCAACAAACAACATATGGAGTATCATCCACATCCACATCCACACACATCCACAATATCTCACACACATCCACATCCACACACATCCACAATATCTCGCACACATACGTGGCATCACCACATCGACATCTCACCTGAAAGAACGTGGAGGTTCTTCTAAATTTCCTGCATACGGCAAAATAATGCATTAGTTAAACTTAACCTTAAAAATAGATTACTTAGCATGATAAACACTAGTCAAAAATACTAACCTAACAGCAACAACTACCTAGCAGCACCTAATATAACAACACATGGATAGTAATTTTGTCTCTAAAAATAACACAAATGGGTAGTTCATGTCTCTTACACATAGCACAAATACATAAACATGGTCACACATTCGTATCTAGTACCAAATTGCACACTATACTTGCAAGAAATCTAATCAACTGGTACTGCAAGCTAGTAAAAATTCAGATTTTACACCTTCACACAGCTGTGAGCACGGGCGCATAATCAACTGGTAGTGCAAGCTAGAAGAAATCTAATCAACTGGTAATGCATAGAGGAGGGTCGGGCCAGAGGAGCACGGGCGCATCCCGCCGCCGCCACGGTGCGCATCCAGCCGCCGCCGCCATGCGCATCCAAAGGAGCACGGGCGCATCCCGCCGCCGACACCATGCGCATCCCGTGCGCATCCCGCCGCCGCCACGGTGCGGCCAGAGGAGCACGGGCGCGGCCAGAGGAGCACGAGCGCATCCCGTGCGCATCCCGCCGCCGCCACGGTGCGCATCCCGCCGCCGCTTCCCATCCCCGCAGCCACTACCGATCCCCGCCGCCAATCCAGGGTTACGGGGCCCGCCACCGCCGCCGGGTTTGAGGGAGAGAGGAGGGCGCGGCCAGAGGGAGAGAGGAGCGCGAGGAGAGGTCGTGGATGGACTCACCCAGGGAGAGAGAGAGACGTCGACGGCGAGGGCGGCCGAGCGGCGGTGGTCGGCGGCGGTTCGTCGAGAGCGCGCGGGGGCGGGTGGAAATGGGGAATTTCGGAGAAGATAGACCGCGCGGGGGCGGGGCCACATGTAAGTGGGGCACAATAATTCTGTGGCGCATCTACAGGGGGGTGCGCCACAGAATTTTGTGTCTACAGTTGTTAAAAAACTTGCTGACATTTAGTTGACAATCACAGGCGCATGTCCCAGTGGTTAGAGTGGGGAAATTTCAGTATGTTGGGGCAGCGAGGTTCGAATCCTGGCTGACTCAAATATTTTTGTAATTTTTTTTTGGTTAAATTTAAATAAACAACACTACATACATTTGTTATTCTTTTTAAAAAAATATTTTTAGTTATATTTAAAACATAAAGAACACACACATTTGGTTAAATTTTAAAAAAAATTGGTTATATTTAAAAAAAGAATTTTATAAAAAAAGAATGTACAAAACACAAACACATTTGGTTAAATTTTTAAAAAAAGTTGGTTATATTTTAAGAAAGAACACATACAATTTTATAAAAAAAGAATGTACAAAACACAAACACATTTGGTTAAATTTTCAAAAAATTGGTTATATTTTAAGAAAGAACACACACATTTAAAAAAAGAATGTACAAAACACAAACACATTTGGTTAAATTTAAAAAAAAATATTTGTAATTTTTTTTGGTTAAATTTAAGTAAACAACACTACATACATTTGTTATTCTTTTTTAAAAAATATTTTTAGTTATATTTAAAACATAAAGAACACACACATTTGGTTAAATTTTTTAAAAAAATTGGCTATATTTAAAGAAAGAATTTTATAAAAAAAAGAATGTACAAAACACAAAATGTACATCTGGGAAAGCCATTCTGTGGCGCATGGGCCCACATGCGCCACAGAATGTAATTCTGTGGCGCATGTGGGCCCATGCGCCACAGAATATCTTTCCCACCAATCATTGGTGTGGGCCCCATCATATTTTCTGTGGCGCATTGTCACAAATGCGCCACAGAAATATACTTTTCTGTGGCGCAACTGTCGGCTTGCGCCACAGAAAAGCCCCCAGAATTCGAAATCCAACGTTGGTGGTGGGGCCCACACTTTTTCTGTGGCGCATCTCGATGCGTACGCCACAGAATGTGCACTTTCAGTGGCGCATTTGGGCTGAGTGCGCCACAAAATGTGCAAACATTCTGTGGCGTACGTACTATGGTGCGCCACAGAATATCTTTTGTGGCGCACGCACGTTTCGGTGCGCCACAAAATGTCATTCTATAGAAAGGCAGTTTCCTGGTAGTGGTAGATACAACGTGACCTTGCATGTAATTCTCTTCACCTATTGAACCAACAACTAGAGCAACCACTAGGTAGGTTGCCGCCTTTTACACTATATATATACGAAAAACAAGTACTACGAGCCCAAAAAATCATAAGATTTTGTCTAAGCTTCATTGTTCTTATATTTTCTACCTTTATGTGATTTTACCAGTACCTTTTCCCCATTTGGTGATTTGTGTATAACTTACCTTCATGGCTGACATTTCATCCGACTTGCGAGTTTCTTGCCAGTAAAACCGTCTCTCTAGTTTCCTTTTTTTGTCCATGCATCTACTTTATCTTATTTATAGGCGCGATGGTAGATTCTTCTCAATGTTGTACATGGAAAAGTGTAATCGGAAGGTTATGTTTTTTATAGACAATGGGAAGGTTATGTTTAAATGCTTCTTCATGTTTAAGGTTTTACTATCACACACATTTACAAATTGGTTCACATCTAGTTTTAGAGTTTGGCTTACTTCTCCCAAAAATTATTGAACAATCGTTTTAAAGGTTCATATATTTCTTTAGAATTCAAATGTGGTTTATTCTAGTTTTATTTTTTGGTTTGGTTTTCTAAAAAATTGTTCACCAACTGGATTTTTCCTTGATTAATTAAAATGTCTTTAAGGCATTCAACAAAGTTCCCGTTTTTCAGGTTTTTAAGTTTATCATGCTTTATTTCTTCAAACCAAATACAAACTAGATCTATATTAGTTTCATGTCTAGTTTATCTTTCTAGTAGCTTCTCATTTTTGGTAGCACCAATTCACCAAAAGGCAAAAGCAATATGCCAAAAGGAACCAGTGCAAACAATGAACAAACGTGCGGGATGCAGAAGCAGTTAAAACTTAAAACAGTCGAAACATATTAAATGGGCCTAGCCCACGATGTTCAGGGGGTATGTACCCACACGCTGACCTTCTGACAGTAAAAGGGTCATAGGAGCTCCCGTTACCAAGGAACGCCACCACTTGTGTTTCCTCAAAACAACAAGGAACGACACGGGTTCTGTCCTTCTTAGACGTTCGGTTCGAAAAGTGGAAGATAGCTGGACTGGAATAAAGTTTTTTTTAGATAAAGTGGACCGGAATAAAGTAGACGACAGTCTTTGAAAAAATAGATTCTGCTCTTTATGTGTACTGCAAAATCGTTAAAGAGGCCAAGCTCCCTTCTTCTTCACAAAATTTAGTGTGCTAAAGAAGAAAGTTGTGGCTTTGTCACGACAGAGAGATTCGAGCTCAGGTTATCGTACATCGACTGGAATGGACTGCCCAGCATCATCCTAGTACCGCTAAATCGTTAAAGAATGACCCACCCTACCATATTTTTCCAGATCATCGATCATGACCTTACAATGTGCCTTCCTCAGCACAAAAAGCATAGCAAAGGAGCTTGACAGGGGTGCGCCTTGATTTTGAAGTCATTATTACACGCAGGTCACTCTCATCAATGTTTCATAAATTAGATTCCTTACCAAAATGCACAATTCCAGTTGGCAACCTTTTAGCATGATCTGATCTCTGGTATTTTCAACATGGCATAATCTTATCACTTTGAGGCTACAACTGATTAAGAGTACTAGTACTACATAGTATATATATGAACACATGTACACAGGAGGAGAACGGCTGTGTGTACCCTGCTCTATTCTGTACTTCCAGAATATAATACACAGTGTGTCCCACTGATAGCCACATGTCTGTTGCATTCCAGTTGCCAATGGAGTCGGAGAACAAGACGCAGGGTTCCGAATTGCACGATAAGGCGCCAAAACTTCCGGTGAAGCAGCACCCGGAGCTGCTGATGGCCGCTCGGGCAGGTGATCTGCAACAACTAAATCGTCTTCTTGGCAACGTCCACGCGACTGATCCGCCGGTGCCGGCTAGCCCTGGAGTCGTCGTCAACATTGCGGACACCGACGCCACCGGTGCAGACACAATCGCCATGGACCTGGAGCTGAACCAAATCCTCCATGTGGCCGCGTCCAGTGGAGACAAACCCAACTTCTTGGACTGCGCAAAGGTCATCTACAGCAAGGCCAGCCACCTCCTGGACGCGTGCAATGAGAAGGGAGACACGCCCTTCCATTGCGCTGCCAGGGCCGGGAGGGTCGAAATGGTCTCTCTGCTCATCCATCTGGCGACAACTGAGGGCGGCGCCGACAGGGTGAAGGCAGCGCTCATAAAGTAGAACAAGCAAGGCGAGACGGCCCTTCATGACGCCCTCCGCTTGGCCGACAAGAAGACGGTCAAGGCCATAGCCGGCAAGCTGATGGCGGCGTATGCCCACTTGGCTCGGCTTCCACCTTCCAACGGGACCTCGCCGCTGTACCTGGCCGTCTTGTTAGGGCATGATGATGTTGCTGAACAATTGCATGAGCAGGACGAGGGGCTCTCCTATTCTGGACCAAATGGACAGAACGCTTTGCATGCCGCCGTTCTCATGAGCACCGGTGAGTTAGAATACTATCTTAAGTATTTACTTCACATTACGAATTTACATATATTTGTGGGTGCTACATTTGTCCGTACTTTGTGCAATTCACAGTGAAATATTGAATATGAAATAATATTTATATCATATAAAAGGGTGGTGTTATTGGCATGGTTGGTGAAATATCATATAAAAGGGTGGTGAAATATTGAATATGAAATAATATTTATATCATATAAAAGGGTGGTGATAAGCAAGCTGATACATCATACGATCAGCCAAAGCGCCACATAGTTCTTTCAGGGAAAAGAAACATCGTGGGAGTGGAGGACAAGACAGACATGTCAGAAGATTACAATAAGTTTCATGAAATTCCGCCCTTCAAAGTGAAAACTGACCCAAGCATCGTGCTAAATGATGAAGATTGTCCATGGCTACGGCGCAATCAGAAGAAAGGGACACACACGAAGAAAAAAGTGAACACTAGATAGGGATGTTGTTGGTGATGTGTAATAATGTATTAAACCATTTATCAAATGCACACGGTTTCCCCGTCATACAGCCCAACGTTGGGCTCAGGTTTTCTATGTGAAGATGCTCCATGGTTAAATAATGAAGATGCTCCATGGTTACGGCCGAAGCGATCATAGGCAAGGGACATACGCGAAGAAGGGTTCATGACTTTTATGTAAATCAATGTAATGTATTAAACCTTTATGTGATGTGTAGTAATGTATTAAACCTTTATGTGGTGAAATCCATAATACATAGCTCGGGTCCATTTTTATTTAACCATAATACATCACGAATAATGTCACTAACTTTTGCCGGGTCCTAAGCCACGGGGTCCTGAGCGGCCAGCGCTGCGCACCCAAAGAGCAGGAACCATCACAGGGGCAATACTCACGTAAGAAGGATCCCTCTGAAGAACCATTCATCTACTGTTATACACCGCTGGCGTATCCAACATAAACACATAGCGATTGACGTGCTCGTCCTCCTCCCTGATACGGCGACGTACCACCTCCTCGGGGGCCGGCTCCCTCTGGAACGAGAGTGGCCCACGCGACTTCCACCAAACAAGATCCGGGTCGACGACGTCACCCGGATTCCTCACCAAGCGACGCATCCCGGAAGATACCACCTCCCAGTGCCAGCCCGGCGGAGCCCAGTCCGGACATCGCCCCTCGCATCCAACAGGCCGGACATCGTCGCCGAGATCTGAAAAAATGAGAGGGAAATTTGATCAAACACCTAGGTAGGGGAGGGAGAGGGCAGCACCTTGGGGATTTTGTATTCGGTCGACGAACTGAAGGATTTTCTATATAGAACAAAACACACGGTTTCTCCTGCATACAGCCCAACGCTGGCTCGTGAGTGCCCGCATATCAAAATGCAGCGTTTGGGCGTATGCAGGGAGTCCGAATGCTTTGTTTACGGCAAATCGGCCTTCGATCCAGACAGCGGCAAGACGTCTCTGATGATCTGCAACCGTCCGAACAAGTGTTGGGGATGTTGCTAATCATCAGAGATCCTTGCCGCTGCTTGGATCCGACCGAGGGGAGGGTTCACCTTCAGCCTCCGCTCTAGGAACTCCTGCCTCTCAGAAATCTTGCTCTCTGCTACCCGTGAACTATAATGAGTGTCGTGAGTGCCCGGGAGGGGGGCTATATATAGGGTCATGTGGCTCACGAAGAAACACAGTACGGTTCTAAAAATCCAACGGCTCACTAAGCCGTCAAAAGAAACACACCCCTGATCCAACGGCTCACAAGCGTTTGAAAGAAACACACGATCCGTGTGATTCTTTAGTCCCGGTTGGTGTTACCAACAGGGACTAGTTCTAAAAATCCAACGGCTCACAAGCCCTCAAAAGAAACACACCCCTGATCCAACGGCTCATAAGGGTTTGAAAAAAACTCACGATCCATGTGCTTCTTTACTTCCGGTTGGTGTTACCAACCGGGACTAAAGGCGGGCTTCGCGGTCACGACTCGTGTCAGACACATGTCCTACCCAGGGGTCAGTGATATCTTCGGGACATATTCGTATTTAGGATGTATGAGACATATCCGTATTTCTATTTGTATGTGAGACATATTCATATTTATGTTTGTATGACACATATTATCTACGTACGAGACATATTATTATCTATGTACCAGACTTATATCTTAGTTGCTACTACTCTGTTTCGATTAATGATGATGATGGGTGACTACTTTTCGCATTGATATTAAACAAACCATGCAAATTATATTGACAACATAAATTACACAGACAACAAAACACAGCATAAATTGAAGATACATGGTACTCTGCAAATTAGAAAAAGAAAAGTCATCTACGACGGCGCACCCTTGCCCTTCGAAGCCGCAACACCCTTGTCCTTCGACGACGCCGCACCCTTGCCCTTCGACGCCGCCGCCGCTGCTGCAACTTTCTTGCTCGCTTCAGTCGGCATGAAGATATCATCTTCATCCTCGCTCTCCTCGACCCATAAAATCGGTTTACGAAAAGCATCCAACATATCTGCTTCACTCCTATATGCTAGTTTCTTCTTCTGCCACCTAGCATACAGTCTCACAAGTTCTTTTTCTATTTCCTTCGAATCCCTTCGTGGCCACCCATGCCTAACTAGCTTCGCTGATAGCTCACGGAGATAAGGTGGATGACTAACAATATCTTCGAATGGGATTTTCTTATTGTCTACCTTGAAATCGACCATAAACCTCAAAAGTAGTGCCGACATTCCTACCGGGAAACTACCATCTGAAGGAAAGCTCAACATGTTCGAGTGAGTGCACTAGAATGCTTACCAACCTCAGTGAGAAGGGGTTCTTATAGGCCGAGATGAGAAGAATTGGCGGTAGAAACGGGCGGGAGATACGATGGCGGGAAAAAAAGGCGGGAAATAATTTGGCGGGAGAGAAGAAAAAATCAAAAGCCCAACAGAAAACAAATAGATAGATAATTATTACAATTTTGTAGACAATTAAATTAAATATATATTAAAGAAAAAGAAACTAGAGAAAAAAACAAAATAGAAACCAAATAGATATAAAAAACAGAAAACATAAGAAAGAAAAAAAAACTAGAAAGGGGTGGGCTTCGCGCGCGAAATTTCGCCGCGGCCCAAAACAGACCTTTAGTACCGGTTGTTCTGTACAACCGGTACTAAAGACCCTTTAGTACCGGTTGTAAACCACAACCGGTGCTAAAGGTCTGTTTTGGGCAGTTTAAACAGAGAATCCCCAAATTTCGTCTAAGTACTTCATCTCCTCGCGCGCCTCGCCTCCTCCGACGATTCGCCGTCGTCGTGCTGCCCCGCCGCGCCGTCCACGACGCACCGCCACGCCCTTCCGCCGCGCACGCGCCCCTCGCCGTCGACGCGCCGCACCACCACGCGCAACCCTCCGCACGCCCCCCTCGCCGTCGACGCCGCCACGCCCCTCCGCCGCGTGCTCCCGGCGCCGGCCGCGCCGTCCTGCGCCCTCCGCCGCGCCCCGATCGATCGACGCCGCACGCCGGCCGGCCGATTGAAAAGAGGTAATTAATTAACCTCCTCCCTTTTTTTTAGTATAGTTCTTTTTTTTACAAGTTTTTAGTATAGTTATATTTACTTATTAGGTGTAGTTTAATTATTAGGTGTAGCAAATTTGAAAAACTTAGCAATTTTGTTTATTGTTTAGGTTATTATTGTTTAGATTATTATTAAAGTTTTTTTTTTAGTAAAGTTTAGTGTAGCAATTTTTTTTCATTATTGTTTAGGTTATTATTAGTATAGCAATTTTTAAACTTAGCAATTTTGTTTAGATTATTTTAGGTTATTATTAGTGTAGCAATTTTGTTAGAAATATTGCTAAGTCATTTAGATAAGTTTGAAAATAACATTACTAAAAATAACATTGTAAAGTTAGAAATATTGCTAAGTTTGAAATATTGCTAAGTTAGAAATATTCCTAAGTTTGAAATATTGCTAAGTTAGAAAATTTTAGTAGCAAAGCTTGAAAATTTAGCTAAGTTTAAAAATTTTGCTAAGTCATTTAGATAAGTTTGAAAATAACATTACTAAAAATAACATTGTAAAGTTAGAAATATTGCTAAGTTTGAAATATTGCTAAGTTAGAAATATTCCTAAGTTTGAAATATTGCTAAGTTAGAAAATTTTAGTAGCAAAGTTTGAAATTTTAGTTAAGTTTGAAAATTTTGCTAAGTCATTTTAGTTGCAATATTGTTATTTTAGTAGCAAAGTTTTTTTATTAGTGTATAAGAAATTTAAAGTTGTTTGCTATGAATTACAAATTTGCGGTGACATTGAGCTATGGAGGACGACGCGCCCATCATCCGAGACGACGCCCCCTTCATCCGAGACGAGGAGAATGAATACCGAATGCAAGCAATTATATATGATAGGGCTGCAGGACCCAATTCCGATGGAGAAGATTCCAGCGAAGAAGACGACGAAGATTTCAGCGCGAAATGTTTGAACGACTCCGGTGAGGGACTTGAGTAAGAAAATTTCAGAGACGACGACGACGACGACGAAGAAGTGCCGTTAGAAAACTCCGTAGAAAACTCCGGCGAGGTATATATTAAGTCTTCTTGATCACTAGCTAGATGCATTAATTGATTTATATTGCACTTATTAACGAAACATTTTTCTTTTAGCCCTCTGGATCTAAGTCAATCCCTAAACGAGGCCCGAACCAAGGGGTAAAGCTGCCGGATGGTGCAAAGTTGTCGATCGACGAAGTTAGTATAAAAGGCAAACTGGAGAAACCCGAAGGAATCTACACTAAATATGTAGCTCAATGCGGTGTTCTTGTTAGGGACATGGTCCCGATCACCGTTGCAAAATGGAATCAGCCGAAGAAAGCCAACATTGGCGCAAAATATCTCGACCAAAGAATTAAAGATACCCTTTGGGACTCGATACTGGCTTCTTTCAGCCTACCGACAGATCTCCCACAGAAGAGGAAGGATAAAGTCAAGGAATGGACTCTTAGCAAGATGGCCCAGCAATTCAACAACTGGAAGAAATCGTTGTGGAAAAAATATGCGAAAAAACCTCCAAATTTCACCGGACATCTAGTGAAGATAAAAGATGACTGGCCTGAATTTGTGGCATATAAGAAATCGGCCGTCGCTGTGGACCGATCGACCCAAAATAAGTTGAATGCTAAGAAGAAGAAATATCACCATCGTTTGGGCTCAGGTGGCTACAAGACTGCCTTGCCTAAGTGGGAAGCCTATGAAAACGAGCTGCGTCAAAAAGGGATCCGTCCACAGACAGATGACTGGCCCGACAGGTCCAAGTTTTGGTTGTTCGCGCATGGGGCAGTTTTGGACCCAGACACAGGGCTAATTGTTGCACAGGGAAAATGGAAGAAAAGAATGCCGAATGGGAGGAATCTGGGACATTGGATTCATTGACCCGGATAAAGTTCATGAAGTCACCGTAGAAAGTCCTCTGTATGCCCAGGAAACAGAGGACGTTTTGCTAACGTGTTTTAAGCGACAAAGTACCAGAAAGGAAATATTTTTTCCTTACAACTTCGGGTGAGTGTTACTGTCTTGTACACATTCTATTTTGCTTTCCCGATATTAAGTGCAATTGATGAGGTCTGAATACCTACGTATATAAATGTGCGCAGGTACCACTTCATTCTGCTAATCATTAGACTCGAGGAAGGAGAAGTTGAAGTCTGGTACTCATTAAGGAAAGATCAAGATGATTACAAAAGCGTGCGTCTAATGCTCAAGAGGTAATTTCAATCGCACTATATCGTCCTCTTTCGTTCATTTTCGGATATCAAAAGTATAAGTAATAACTCCTCAATTCATTTTCTTTTCCGGGCAGGGTTTGGAAAAGGTTCATCGCGGAAGAACGCGGTGAATGGAAAGATAAGCTGGAGTTCAAGGCTAACAAAGTAAGTACTACTACGTATCTAGGTCTGCGTATCTTTCTAATACCATTATCATTCTCTTGATTATTATTTGATTAAATTATATTCTTGTATAGTGGTGTCTGCGACAACCACAGGGGACAGAACTATGTGGATACTACGTTTGCGAGTATATTCACATGAGGGTCAATGAGAGAGTCAATAGTGTAAGAAATCGAGAGGTACGTAAACATCATACACAACTTTTATTTTGCTACCATCAATTGTGTTTAGTTTCGATCATAACTGATTTGATCTACTTCTTTTAAAGATGTCAAGGAAGCGGAATCAGCTCCTACCACAAAACCGCGTAAAAGCTATTGCGGAGGAATTGGCGGGATTCATTCTGACGCATGTCCTAGATGAATTCGGTGAATTCCACTATGTCAAAAAATAGACTCCCTCCATGCATGTACTAGCTAGCGGTGATCTCCATTGTAACTAATTATGAGTACTTTATATGTAACGAGAGTACTTTATATGTGTAATGAGTACTTTATATGTGTAGTGAGTACTTTATACGTGATCTCCTCCGAAACCCTGAAAAATGAGCGAAAAGGAAAAAAAACAGAAACCCTAAACCCCGAAAAATAAGCGAAAAGAAATAAAACCGAAAACCTAAACCCCCCTGAAAAAATAAGCGGGGGGTAAAAAATGCAGGAACCTTACCAACCGGTACTAAAGGTCCTCAGCTGCGCGCGCGCAGGTTCACCCACGTGGAGGGCCTTTAGAACCGGTTGTATATACAACCGGTACTAAAGGGGTACCCTTTAGTCCCGACCTTTTAGTACCGGTTGCACAACCGGTACTAAAGGCCCAATAAGGCCGGTACTGTTGCCTTGTTCTCTACTAGTGAAGGATGTTATGTTAAATTTGTCAAATCACGCGGGTAAAACTGCACTTGATCTTTCACGGAGCATGTTACCCACAGGTGTCTTTTTTGGACTGGTACGTAATCTGTCTCGATTTTTAAGGCTTTTGTATGGAGCAGTTGAACTTTCACATTATGTGTTTGTTGAATTTGAAAACTTTGATTTCTAAATACATGTAAATTCAGAATCAAAATTTCCATAAAAAGCCATTAAGTTTTAATATAGTTTAATACATTTTTGTTGGGAAATAACATTCGTTTTTTATATTTTAGTTCTAGTAGGGAAATAACATTCGTTTTTTATAACACGGAGCCCTTATATATGGTCATGCATGCTTGCTTCTGACACGGCTATCTATGTCAATTGGATTTACCTTAGTGATCTAGTATATATGGTGTAACAGGTTGGTCTTCAACGAGACTAGTGTCATGTCGACTATAACACATCATTTCGATTTTTTGTTGCAGGAGCCGATGCTTAGGATGCACAGTCTACTGGACACGGCTGGTGCTCGATATGGTGCCAACAATGAGAACCATGCCTCCGAAATAGACGAGAAGAAGGAAGCAAAGATCATCAAGGACTCCACACCTACCATTGGCATTGTATCGGCTCTACTGGTGACGATTACATTCGCAGCAGCTTTCACCGTACCCAGTGGGTACCGTGCGGACGACAACCCCGAGTTTAGTAACCGCACCGCTGGCACGCCAGTGCTCGCCGCCACACTCTCTTTCCAGGCGTTCATCATTGCCAACAACCTAGCATTGCTCTGCTCCGCCATGGCCATCGTCAGCCTCATGTACGCCGGGATAACCACCGTCGACATCGGCACACGGATGGCTGCTTTCGTCCTCTCCATCTTCTTTCTCAACAGCTCAGCCCGCAGCCTGGCTGCCGCGTTCGCATTCGGAATGTATGCAGCGCTGTCTCCGGTCGCCCACGCAGCTGCGACCGTGACATGGTTGTGCATGGCTGCCTCTTTGCTTGATGTTCTTTGGTTCGCGTGCGCGATGTCGATGTCGCAGCTGGTGCTGGTGAATAGGATGGGAGCTGGTGTGTGCGTGCTGAAGTTTGCGCTTTCGTTCGTATGCACATTCTGTGGGGCGCTCTGGCCCTACGGAATAATCGCCGGTTTCATAGTGTATTCCAATATCCACGGGATCCACTGAGTCTTGCTTAACTATCCTTATTCGTAATGCCTGAAACACAATTGTACCACTGCATTTCGTCATCACAAGATTTGTAAGGACAATGCTTGGATTTATTTTCTTTTGTGACTTGGTTCTTTTTGTCACATAAGTACTTGTGTGTATCAGCTTTGTTTTGGAGTCCTTTCATCTGCAAATGATGTCCCGCTTTTATTGAAACCTTGGTGAAATATTTTTTGGAACTTGTAGTGAATCCTTGATGAAATTTGTTTGCTGAATCTATTTTGAAAAATGTGTGAAACTTCGGTGAAATCTTTGTGAGGTGGAATGCGGGTTGATATCCGTACAATATAAGGTACAATATGAAAAGTTGTCAGCAATCAACAAATCTTGTCGCGCTCTCTCTATCCAGGGCCTAGATTTTACATAGGTAATATAACTAGGAATGTTCTCGGTCTATCTTGTGAGGTTTCACCGGTCTCTCCCTCATTGTACACTCCACTCTTGACCTGTAGCGATAAATATTTTTGCGCATGTAGCAGAGTGGGAATCTTTTGTTCATGGCGAGTTCCACCTCAGACAATGGATCAGATAGTGATTTCTAGCTCAAGTAAAACACGGTGAATAACATGAGAAGAAAAATGAATGTGAATAAGTGTGAGCACTCCCCTCATCACCGGAGCAAGTGGGGAGCCACCACTTTTGTGTGCACACGAGCATAGCTAGATCCGGAGACAGACTCGTGTTTTGTATGACATTTTTGTTAAGATATTTGCATTGCACGACTGTGGCCTAACAAATTTGGCAGCTCTAGAATTTTTTGAAATTTAGTAACTTCAGTTCGTAACATGCAAATAATTACATCACCTCACATGTTATGATGATGTGTTAAAGGTTTTTCTTTCGGGAAAAACTTCCACGTGTTTAAGCTATATAGTGACTCCAACTATTTTTATAAAAGGTTGATCGGACGTTGACGTTCGTATATAGGGTTGCATACCAAAGTTAGCGCGTTGTAGTTTCTGCATGGGATTTTTGCTAGAGCTAAGAATTTCTTATATGGCGCAAATTGTATGTACTTCATGAGTTCATGAGCATGACATTTGCCACAATTTGGTTACCTTTGGCAGCAAACCAAATATACCAAACAAGGTTCCGCTTATTTATTCCATCATTTGACCATAAAGATCGAGTACAAGGCACAAGGAGGGGGATTTTTATTTGTTCTCGGCATGCACTTTGATACCAGTTGCACTGCTCTGCACTTGGTCGTCCTCCTCCCGTCAAGCCCCCCTGTGAGGCTAACACGCTCTACTTCCCCTGCAGAGGCGGGGAGGACGGCAGAGGGATATTGGGTGCGTCGAGTAACACCTTCTCTTCCGTGCTGCTGGGTGCTTTAGTGATTTCCCCTGCCCAAAAGAGAGATTGTATACAGTTTGAGTATTCCTCTGTTACATCTTATGAATATCCAGCGAGAATAAACGAGCTAAAAAATTGTATAAACTTAAGAACATGAAGACAAACCGCTGAAAGGGCTCGAAACGCTTGTAACCAGTAAAGACGCAGCCGCCGACGTGTTCCTCTTGCCTTGTGGGGAGGACGGAACAGGGATATTCCTGGGCGCGTTGAGCAATACCTTCTCTTCAGTAGCCCCGTGTCCATGTCCATGTCCATGAGAGACATCAAACCCTGGCCAAAACAAACATCATTGTTTGAGCTTCCTAGCTCTTACAGCCTTATAGCTAGAGAAAGAAGCTAAATAAGTTGAGCTTAAGGAGATGACAAACCAGTAATCGCCAAGGACGATGCAGTCGTTGGGTCTGCCGGTGGCAGCAGTTGCCTTGGTGTTGCTATGTGGACGACGTGGCTAATGACCAGGAGGAGGACGGCTGAGTTCATGAGTGTCTTTGTGGCCATTTTCTCGATGGTTTGGTTCATCCAAGCGACACAAGGTGCTACTTATAGTGATAGAGGAGGCGCTGTCCTAACTAATTTTTTTCTTCGAACAATAATTGCAGCTAATTCCAAAGGCTTGCCCGCACGTGTAGTCCCAGTCAATAGGTGGAATCGAAATCTAGTAGCCTGCCATGAGTGCCAAAGCAGCCTATGCACGCTCCCTGCGTCAGTTATTTTGCTAAGAACACGGTTCTGCACAGGGCCGGCTCTATATTCGACGGGGCCCTAGAGCAAAGTTGGAAAATGGGCCCCTATATGAGTAATATATATGAGGCATATCTAAATATATAGACGTAAAATATTTAAAGTTTACATTCTTATTTTTAGACGTTTATAGATTATTGATAAGCGCTTAAGCGATGTCATATTACGATAAAAAATTAAAAGAGTAGAAAAATATAACAAGTAATATTCCCTCTAATTTGATTGCCCCAAACAAGAACCAAATTTCGATAAGTTCATCGACAATGAAGTTCAGTGCTTTACAAAAAAGTTTCTTCGGACATTTTTGGATGCAAACTATCGGACTTATGTTTAGGACAATATCATGATCAATGTTATTCAAGATATCCTTCTCAATACAACACAAATCAGACTTATGTTTAGACATTCTAACACCTAATATTGCAAAAAATCATCAGATCAAGGGGACTAGCGCAATATATACGTAGTGCCAAGATTATCACACCATGAATCATAAGGAAATTGCATATTATTATCGATAATGATGAGTAGTGGTGAGCTGTGAGCAGATGCGGAGCAGGGCGATCAGGGGAAGCTGCAAGCCTGCAGCCGGGCGACCTGGGCGTCGGGCGACCTCCACTCCAGGCACAACGACAAGCGGCCGAGGCGAACTGATCCATCATCTCGTCGATGGATGGCCGAGGCGAACAGATGGATCAGCCGTGCCTTTTTTTGAGGGGAGGATCAGCCGTGCCTTTTCCTCTCCCTATTGCGTTGGGCCCTTTACAATTTAATTTCTTTCAGCCCAAAACAGACCAGCAATAGGTGTACATATGCGGTGAATGGGCCCCTCCCAGACATGGGCCCTTGTGCGACGCACAGGGTCGCCTAGGGCCAGAGCCGGCCCTGGTTCTGCACAGCTTTCATGGCCATGTGGCCACGACCTCGGCCATGGAAATATGGAAGTTAGGATATATATAGAGGTAAACACATGTGGGTCCAAAAATGCTAAAACATTTTATATCTTGATACGGAGGGAGTACTTAAAACATGGGGATTAAGCTCTAAGAGGATCCTGGCCGGCATTTAACCATCGGTGGCATGCACGGGGAGGCGACTGTGCGAACGGTGCGGGAGCGATGCAGGGCTGCGTGTGCGTGGGGAGGCGAGATGACAGGGCAGCGGAAGTCCGCCGGTGACTTTCCCGTCTGCTTCCAAGCGCACCACGCGGTGCTCCATTTTGGCAAATCGGAAAAGCCTGAACCCGAATTTTTAGCACCAAAAAATATTGGGTTTAAATTATTCTGTGAGAATTTAGGGTGTCATATCTGAAATCTAAATTATAAAAATAAAAATCCAAATAACCCGACCCAAAATTTCAGGTACATTGGAACACTCACCCTTTTGAGGTGCCTCAAAGGAGACATTCTCCGTACCTAAGAGGGTTTCTCCGTGCTGCTGCCGCTGCAGTTCCACCGGCGGACGGCGGACAGAGAGGAGAACGAGAGGATGGCGTTGACTATACGCGAGACGAGAATGTTCGGTCTTTGTTTTTTCAGTCGATGCTTAAGGGGTAGTAGTAAAATTGTAATTTTGGTGGGGGGGCCACGGCCCACGTTGGCCCCCACGAAGGTCCGCCGTTGTGTGTGTGTGTTTTATTTTTAGATTGTATTAGTGTGTTTTTGACTAGCTCTTGTTGTGTTAGTGCAGTCTAGTACAACATTCTCAAAGCTTCATTTGAATCATAACTTAGCAAATTAAGGTACATCCCTTGCAGCTCGTAATCTGAATTTCAGTAACCTATGTGAATATAAAACCAGGCAGTTTTGAGAAACACGGGCCTGAGATATGATAAGGGCAGATCATGAACTTGGTGGCCTAAAGCTAATCCAGCACCACTTCAGGATGTGGATGTCAAAGGCGTCCTTGCCCTTAAAATTTTCAGGGACTCGATGTGTGGAAAATAGCCGCTTTGATGCGTACACAGGATGAGAATTCTGATTTGTTGTCTGAAACTTGAGGACATTGCAGAGCCCTATACCACTAAAAAAGCATTGCAAAGACCTGGTGTAATCGATTCAGATTCTCTGACTTTCAAATATAGGAGTAGAAGATATGAGAACAAAGTTAAAGCCATGCAAGTCTTTCATATGCGCGAAATTAAAGCCACAAAGGTTAAGAGAAGAGCATCTCAGGAGATCCTCGATCAGGACAACGAACAAAAGAAAAGGCGGAAACCGGGAACAAATTAAATCCTACAAATAAAGCGCTTATAGATGATCCACACGTAACGTCAGCTTCATCCATGCATAGCCAGCACCCGCAAACAACTATGAGCATGCATCTGCAGTGCCGGGCTCCATCCTCGATTCAGTATTCAGATGTTCCCACTGCCTTACGGCCGCCGCATACCCATCGTGGACCAGCACAGCGGCCGCCCCACAGATCAAGACGCCGTTCATGACGTGCGTGTTCCGGTAGTGGCGCCACTTGTGGTCGTCAGGCCTTGGGGCGACCTCGACGGAAAGGCACTGGAGCAGCTTCAGGTTCCGGCAGCGCTCCGTGCAGACGCGCGCGGTGAGCATGTAGTGCCGTTCCCGTTCCACCTCTTCGAGCAGATTGTATAGCTCCTGTTTCTTCAACTGGAGCTTCTCCTGGACCTCGAGGATCCTGGCCGTCCTGTCGGCGTTGTTTGCTGGCGCGCCGCCGACGTCGTGGACGAACCGCCCTTGGGCGGCCGCTGCCGACGCTTGTGCCGATCGATGGTGGGGGAGGAGCTTCCTCGCCGCCTGTCGTAGCGCCGCCATCGCCCACGAGTTCGGTCAATTGATTGGTTTCTTTTTTTTCTTTTGCTAAACACAGTACAACGCAAGCGCTCATATACACGCGCACACACTCACCCCTAAGAACGCACGCACGCACACCCTACCCCTATGAGCACCTCCGAGAGACCGAGTTGGCGGGTCGAGTCTTGAGATTGACGAAGTCACCACAGGCGCCTCGCTGTCGACGGGAACGTCGCCTCCCACTGAAGAATATTCCGCCTTAAATGAGAAACACCAGCGTCAAACCTGGGGTTTGAACTCTGGTGGGCTGGAGGTACAACCACCCTCCTAACCATCTTGCCACAGGCAAGTTCTCAATCGATTGATTGGTTTCTTTCTTCGTTTATCTTTGTATTGTATCCTCGATCTATTATTCTCGCTTGTACGTAATGTTACGTGTGTACCGAGTCCTGGATAAACTAACCCCTGTAGGCAATCACTCACCAAAAAGCGCATACAAACATTGCTTCAACAATCTTCAGCTTCCATCAAGGCATCGCCCAAAAATTGTGCCACAACAGATTATTCAACTCCTAAATCAGGTTTGGCAGGAAAAGTTGATGGTACCGAGAGTACAGACTTTCGCATGGAGGCTTCTTAGGAAAGCACTGCCTACAGGTAAGCGAGCTAGCAAATTCTCAAAGCATATTAAAGAAAATTGCTCGAGATGTGGGGCTATTGAGGATGAAATGCATTTGTTATTTCTGTGTCCTTTCTCCAAGGCTGCTTGGTTTTCTCATCCTTGGTACATTAAAACTGAACCTCTGGCTGCAGCCTTCCCCTCTATTCCTGATATGGTTCAAGCTTTGCTTTTCTCTAGGCATCCTCATATTAATATTCGGAACTTATATACTTACCTTTGGTGTCTTTGGAAAGCAAGAAACAATGAGTTGTTTGACAGGAAGCCCAGCAGGCCTACTCAAGTTTATGCAGCAGCCAATGCGATTATTAAGGGAGCCAATCTGGAAGAAACAACCTGCACTGAAGATCAACGCCTAGCACAACCGAACAATCACATACTTAACCCCTCTCCTTGTCCCTTGGTGCAGAACATTGATATTTTTGCAGGAAATGCCATCTTCTGTGATGCTGCTTGGAACTCGGCAGCTACAAAGACGGGAATTGGCGTCATCATTCACATGCAGGCAAATCAACACTGTCAGCAGGTGCACATCTCCGCTATGGCTCCTCCGGCTTCCTCTCCTCTTCAGGCAGAGGCATATGGCTTGCACCTTGCAGCCAATCTAGTAGACCTACTGCACATTCAGGACCCTCTCTTCCACACAGATTGTTCTGTCCTTGCTTCAGCGGTAGCAGCTGCAGACATCTTTTCTTCTCCAAGCCATTGGGAGGTCAGGCCTTTGATAGCACAGATACAGGCATGCCCCTCCTTTCAACATGACAAGATATCTCACATTCACAGAAGCAGGAATGTGAAAGCACATCACCAAGCAAGACTAGCTATGAAGATTCAGTCCACAACTTTAGCTATTCGTTGCTTAAGTTCAGAAACAGGACAATGTCCGGGAAAAGACATCCTTGCTGTATCTTGCGTGTTTCCTTACACGCTGCTCTCTGTAAAATGCTCTTAAATGAATAAAATCTTTTTATGTTCAAAAAAAAAATAAAAAAACCAAGTCCTGGATTGCCACGAGGTACGAGCATGTCAGGCTCCCGCCGCCTGAAAGAACCCCACAGCGGGCCGGCTCAGTAAGCTTGAATATTTGCGCACGAAGCCCATGGTCAACATTGAAACTGCGCGATTTTTCTGGTTGAACCGTGCAGGTTCCATTTTCGCACTGAAACAGCTTACGAATCCGTTTTTAAAAATCTATATCTAATTTTAAGAAATCAACCGATTGGTGTATCCGCATCCTAACATGACACGGCGGGTATGGTATAGGTTACGGTATGATCCAAATATTGATTACCAAAAAATAGTCAGGATTATCCGATGGTTTTACACTGAATCCAAATTTCAACCGAAACGCCTAACTAATATAGCATAGTTAGTACTTAGTGAGTTACCGAGTTCGTGTGCTACATCAACTCAGTTACATATACTTTGTATCAAATGTAAGCATGTGTGGATGATACCTTAGCATTTGTGTTTGCGTTACTGCATCTATATGCACATGTTTTGTTAGTGTGTTCATGTTATATTTATTCATTCTATCGTTTCACAGCTATTTACTCTATGAGTAGTTTGTTGAACTTATTTAATATATTATTTTTTCTATAGGGTTTGCCAATATATCTGATTAATTTTGTTTCCGCCCAGAGTTCACTCCGTTTTGTTCCGAATTCGTTGTCTAATATATGCACATTCGCAAGGAAATCAGTAATCGGTTATCATCCGATCCACTCTTAATCAGAAGAAAAAATGGTAAAAGAAATGTCCGGTAGGATGTGGTCCATAACGTTGGTTTATTTTTGTTTTCATCTTTTTCGTTTTCTATTCTCTTTAGTCTCCTAGAAGGCTAGAATTCATGAAAACTATTTATGTTTGTGTTTTTGAGTGATGTATGATATTATTTTCAAATAAGAGGGATTTATATGAACCCGTTAATATTTTTAACCCGCTTTTTCTGAATCCATGAACATTTATTTGAACTCGTGAACATAATTTTTTTTTGAACCCGTCAACATTTTTTTTAATCCATGTACACTTTTTTTCACGAAGTAGGAACAATTGTTTTCGAAAAATTAACATCTTTTTGAAATATTTGAACATTTCCTTCGCACGGAAAATTTTATTGTTATATCTGAAAAAAATTACATGCTTTAAAAATATATATTGATACAGTAGACTGTTATTAAAATTTTATCAATCAAATCTATATTTGAAATTAACAAAGAATAAAGCTATACCTATTTTCGGAGTAGAGATTTGGTGCTCCCGAACTCCACTGATCTCACCATTTTCAAAAAATTAAAAGGTATATTTAGGAGTTTCAAAAAAATCTGAAAAAAAAACATGCATATTCTTAATGATATATGCTACAAGTGTGGAAAATTGCAATACAAAATACTCTACATTTTGTGCTACACAAAAATAACAAATGTATAGATTTGAGTATAGTGTATAATGTATAGTTTAAATCTAATTCGAAAGTTAGCTTGCACTCTAATCAATTTAGCTTTATACTTTGCTCAATGCACTACAAGTCACAGAGGAGATAACGCGTTTTTTGCAAGCCAGCGCATTGACATTTTGACAATGCACCACTTTTCAACGCAAGCATTCGGTCAACTAGATGGGGATAGCGTGACGATTAGAAAATTGTCAGTCCAATATGTTTATGTACGACGGTGCTATCATGGGAGTTTCTTGCTTGTTTGGCATGTTCCGATCTTCCATTTAGTACAAGTTCTTGCGGAGCTCAACACTTTTTTTATGATATTATGATTTGACTATTGCAGGGTGTCACTGCCTGTCCATGACACCTGCTGCAGATGTGCGGTTTCTGAAGATGTACATAAAAAGACAGAGTTGAATGCCGCAGGTCGGCTACTTGGTTCAGAATGGACAGGACAAACGCAACCAATTAACAGAAAACAACTAGGCTTGGTTCACTCTAGTCAAACTTATATTTTGCACACAGATTTTTCAGCACTACGGCACATCCTTATCACCTTCGCTCCTCATACCAGTCTCTAAAAGAATAAAAATTGAAGGGTGATTTACGGACTTACCAATGGTGAATTTGCCCTTGCTTGCAGACTGCTGTTGCTGCTGGGAATGCCTCTCCAGTGGGGGATTCGAATCAACCGAGTGGGCGTCTGGGCGAAGTGTCCCGCTTGCATACGGCGGGTTCCTACCGAGACTTGCCGGCCGGTCGTTGGGCCATATGTGTGCTATGGTCCAGGTCGACCTTTCTGTCTTTATCTATCACTGGTCTGTGGTCTCTCAATAACTCCAGAGTCTTGATGTACTCCATTTCTTCATTTCTTCCGTTATAGTACACATCTACTCGCTGCTGCAGAACTGTTCCAAAGAACCATACAGCGTACATTCCCTGGACCCAAGAACACCAACGAGACAGCCTAATGGCTATACACTACATTCCCATCTTCCTCCTATTCTTGAGCTCCTTCTGCAAATCTGATGACCAGCTCACACACGCAAAGCCACTCACCCATGGTGACACGCTCATCTCCAAAGGTGGGGACTTTGCTCTCGGCTTCTTCTCCCCAACCAGCTCCAACACCAGCCTATACCTTGGGATATGGTACCACAGCCTCCCTGGACCACGCACTGTCGTGTGGGTCGCCAACCGAGACAACCCAACCACCGTATCTTCATCCCCGATGCTCGCCATCGCCAACAGTTCAGACCTGGTGTTGTCAGACTCCCAAGGTCGCACACCTTGGGCGGTGAAGAATACTATGGTCGGCGTTGGAGTTACTGCTGTGCTGCTTGACAGCGGGAACTTCATCCTTCAATTTCCAAATGGTACGATCACATGGCAAAGTTTTGAACATCCAACCGACACAGTGCTTCCAAACATGAGATTTTTGGTGAGCTACAAGGGAAAAGTCGGCATGCGGCCTGTTGCTTGGAAGGGCCCTGATGACCCATCTTCTGGGGACTTCTCATGCAGTGCGGACCCTAGCTCTCCAGACCTTCAGTTCGTCACTTGGAACAAGACAGAGCCATATTGCCGCCTTATTATGTGGAGTGGTAATTCTGTGTCCGGTGGCCAATATCTAAACACCAGCTCCGTCTTGGTCCAAATGGCTGTCAACACTGGAGACGAGTTCTACTTCACCTACACAATCTCTGACAACTCAACGCTCATGCGCATGATGCTTGACTACACCGGCAAGTTCAAGTCTCTAAGCTGGAATAGTCACACAGCATCATGGGCACTACTCTTTGCAGAACGCCCCTCTGCTCCATGTGAACTCTATGCCTCGTGTGGCCCGTTCAGTTATTGCGACTTCACTCATACTACCCCAGCCTGCCAATGCCTTGATGGATTTGAGCTTGTCGACGGTAATAATTTTTCCAAAGGATGTCAGAGAAAGCAAGAGCTGAAATGCAGCAAGCAAAGTCAGTTCGTTCCCTTGTCTGGGATGAAGGTTCCTGACAAGTTCCTGCATATAAGGAACAGAAGCTTCAATGAATGTGCGGCTGAGTGCACTAGCAACTGCTCGTGCACGGCTTACGCTTACGGCCACATTAGCAGCGCCGGTGCAGAGGCTGACCCTTCGAGGTGCTTGGTTTGGTCAGGGGAGCTTATCGACGTTGGGAAGTATACCTCTGGCGAGAATATGTACCTCCGCCTTGCCGATTCTTCTGGTATCCCGTGCCCCATGCCATTTCTTCTCTCTAAGTGTCATATCGCAAGTTTTAATGGAGTTTTCCACGTGAATATGTGTTCACAGATTTACATCAAACATTAGAGAAGGGATGCATGTAGACATTATTTATCGTGCAAATACATAGATATGAGAAAATGAAGTTGTATTAATTATATACTTACTTATATAGCAGTACTGCTTATGACTAACTGTATCTTGTCATCGTTACATTATCTTAATATATATGGAACTTCAAACCTCCCAGAACAAGTTACTACATCCAATTCACGAAAGCATGATGTTTTCAATATTTAAGGTCTGGACAAATGAAACCTTGACCATTGTTTTGTACTGCAGTACTCCATCATTTCCAAAATATGTTGCATATAATCTTTGGTGGGAGACAAACTTCAAAAAGTTTGACCAAGTATATAAAATATATCAATATCTGAAATGTCAAATCAATATTGTTAGAACCATCATGAAAGATATTTTCAAATCATATGTATTTGGTATTATAGATCTTGATATATTTTTGGGTATACATACTTATTACTTAGTAAAACTTTACAAAGTTTGACATCGACTAAAAATTATACGCAAGATAATTTGGGAAAGAGGGTATGTATTAAACCCAGAAAACATGTAACATACCACAAAAATCGAGAAAAATCTATCCTGAGTATCTAATCACAATATTTCAAACATGGTCGCTGGTTAAAGTCTTCAAATTTTTGTCCAAAAATGTCATGTTTTCAAGAACTGGAGGGGGTAACAGGAAAAACCCTTTTCTTCAAATAAAACAACAGATTCTTTTAACAATACAATACATAGTTTTTGTTACTATTATTGTAAACCATATAACTTCCAGCCTAGCTTCACTTTCAAATGTGTGCAAATTCTTTTTCAATTTTCATGGCTTAGGCAATAGTAATTATTTATTTCTTTGAATGGGTAGAATCAGTAAATCCGAAAGTGTTGTACACGAGCTGATGGGAATATCAAATACACTTTTTATGATCAAATCTTTGATTTACCGCAAGCCTTGGTAATTAGTACTTAAATTAAGGGGTAGCCATATAAGCACATAATTACCTTCACAGATTCATAATGGTATGTATCCGAGTGAATTCTGAACTTCTGACTAGTTGTATTTCTGCAGATAACAAGAAAAGCAGCTCAGTGCAGATTGTACTCCCGATTGTATCATTTTTGTTATTACTCACATGCATAGCCCTCGTGGGGGTGTACAAGTACAGAGGTAGAGTAACCAATGTTCACTTGCTTCCGAGATTTATTGTACTTGTGGAAGAGGTAGATAAAAATGGATGTGCTAACTAGCAGGCAAAAGGAAAAAGAAGGAAAACCAGAAGAAACTGATGTTAAGATACTTTACCAAATCCAATGAACTCGAGGGCGAAAATAAAGAATTTCCATCTATTAGCTTTCAAGACATCCTTTCAGCAACGGATTTTTTCTCTGATTCCAACTTGGTTGGGCGGGGAGGCTTTGGCAAAGTATACAAGGTAACAATGTAACATAAAGTGGTGCTTACAATAGAACCACTTGATAGAAAAGAAAACACGAATATTTTTTCTCTGGTTCCAACTTGGTTGGGCGGGGAGGCTTTGGCAAAGTATAAAACGTAACAATGTAACATAAAGTGGTGCTTACAATAGAACCACTAGATAGAAAAGGAAACAAGGCTAATTTATCTTCAATCATTGTCTGACTCCAGAAAACACCCTTGACTGAAATTGTTTAGTGTATGCCATTCAAGATCCATGTATCAAAACCGCTGCAAAAAGTTGACAATTGATACATTCAAAATTGGATGCCAAATTAGTGAAACAAATTGTGGTTAGGATGAGTGCAATGGAGACAATTTTGGAGTTGAGAAATATCTTCTGCGCTCAGAGTTAAAAGGTGTTAAATGTGCTCCGTGTAAGAAGGGTAACTACATATAGGACCTGAAAAAGTTCGTTTCCAATTCTCATTCAACTGAAAAATATGCCCTGATGCAGGGAAGATTCGAAGGTGGAAATGAGGTTGCTGTCAAAAGGCTCAGTCAGAATTCTGGACAAGGTATAGTGGAGTTCAAGAATGAAGTAGTTCTAATTGCCAAACTGCAACACAAGAACCTAGTCAGACTTCTTGGTTGCTGCATTCATAAGGATGAGAAATTACTGATCTATGAATACTTACCTAACAAAAGCTTGGATGCCTATCTTTTCGGTATGTACTTTTGCTGATCGCACCTCACAAAATTCTTTACATCAACCAAAATGGTATTCCTATTGACTAGTTTCATTTTGATATTGATCATGAAAGATGGTGTACGAAAACATGTGCTTGATTGGTTGACACGGTTCAATATAATTAAAGGAATAGCAAGAGGCCTTCTTTATCTCCATCAAGATTCAAGATTAACAATAATTCACAGAGATCTCAAAGCAAGCAATATCTTGTTGGACGCAGAAATGACTCCGAAAATTTCAGATTTTGGTATGGCAAGAATATTTGGCGCAAACCAGAACCAAGCAAACACTAACCGGGTCGTCGGGACATAGTAAGAAACTGTTGTACTAACAAACCGTTTTACAATACCGTTTATATGGTCTGGTATAATTCATTTTGTGCATTCCTTGCTTACTTGTTGAATGTTTTAAACAGTGGTTACATGTCGCCTGAATATGCGATGAGAGGTGCATTTTCTGTAAAATCAGACACTTACAGCTTCGGTGTTCTTCTCCTGGAGATAATCAGTGGCTTGAAGATCAGCTCACCTGAGCTCATAACCAACTTTTCTAGCTTTATCACATATGTAAGTACCACAAAATATATACATGAAATTACCAATCAGGCCCGTACTTAGTAACCTGATGGTGATCCAATTCTATTGATCAGGCGTGGAGATTATGGCAAGAGGGAAAAGCAGCTGAACTGGTGGACTCTTCAATTGTTGCAAGCTGTCAACTTGATGAAGTTCTACGGTGTATTCATGTGGGACTTTTGTGTGTTCAAGATCATCCCAATGACAGGCCACTAACGTCATCGGTCATGTTTATGATAGAGAATCAAAGCGCACTTCTTCCAACCCCAAAACAGCCTATATATTTCCCTCTAAGCAACAATGAAGATGGAGAAGGTAGGGAGAGCACGCAGAACTCCGTGAATGCAATGAGCATCACAACAGTCCAGGGGCGTTAATGTTCTACAACTTAGTGTACCCTAATTTTAGTATAGCTTGGTGTACACTTTATGATTTACTCAGTGTGAACTAAATCTCTTGCTTTGGTATTTGTAATATCAATAAGTCTATTTATATGAGAAAAGTTGTGAATAACAGAGGGGTAGCCATGGTGATACCTACACCTACCCCTGTCCTGGTACTGTGTTTATCAGATTTCAATTATCAGAAGCATTCCATGATAGAGTGTCCAACTGAATAGGATAATCACATGCTATGGTTCGATACTCTGGAAATTTGTATGTTTCTAAAAGAGTGCAAAATATTGTAATCATCATTCATTCCTGGAACAATGGCACACGCGACTCGCTTGATTACTGTACATTGAAATTCGCACCTCAAGAAAAAAACCTAGCCAAATCAAGTTTAAAAACAGAGATCCAAATCTGCATCCATACCTCGGCTCAAGTAGGGACCAATGAAGACCGTGGAGTGGTAAATCGCCTCGAATGCTAACTTGGCTCCAACGGACCGGTCGACGCCAGAGCACGGCCGCCTCTTCCTCGCTCGCATCGGCTCCGGACAGCGATTGCCACTGAGGCAGAACGGCCTGAGCCGGCGCTTCCTCCAAATCCTCTACGCCTCCGACGGGACGCCGCGCCGGCGGTGGCCGTAGCAGCAGGCACCGACGCGCCGAGCCGCCGTGCGGTCCTCCAGTTCGCCACGGACCGCCCGCATCCCCTTTGCTCTCTCGGAAGAATGGCAACCATGCCACTCGGTATACCTTGGCCCATCTCACTTCCCTGTCTTAAAATGAAGTGTTCACTGATCGAGAGCCCATGGTGGTTTTTTTTGTGAAAGAAGCCCATGGTGGTTGAAAGGACGACAGCCCATATTAACAATGGTTTTAGTTTTATTTAGCATTTCTGTAGCGACGCTATAGCTCCAAAATAGCCCGCTATTTAAAACTTTTAATGTGTTAGATTATGATTTGTTTATATCTATCTATACTTGAGTGAGTGCTAGGTAACCTCACCACTCAAGATAATAAGTTACCACATCAGACATATTACATGCAACCCAACATTCAACATTTGCTCTAGTCTTTGCGGTAATAAAAAGGAAAAATTCCAAAACAAACCTTGAATTTATAGCCAAAAGTTAAATCAAACCCCGAACTCCCAATCCCTGAAATTGGCACTCTGAACTTGTCGATCCCGGTCTGCTTTTGACCCTATACTTGTTTGGCTCACTGGGAATATTGCAATCCCGGCCGGACTAACATGCTGCTCTCACTGACAATGTGGTCCCACATGTCATATTTATCCCCAACCTCTGTCACGTTCACCACCACGACCCGAATTCCCCAACCCCCTTCCTCCTCTTCTTCTCTCTCATCCGAATTCCCCATCTTCTCGCACCGTTCGGCGGCGGGGCACCACCACCGGTGGTGGGCAGCGCCGCTGCTCGCGTTCGTGCTACTCTCCTCCTTCCTCATCTCGGCCACGACGCGTGCGACGGAAGGCAGGCGGCGGGACGAGCAGGCTTGCGGGCGCGGCCGACGAGCCGAGCGACCCGAAGCGACGAGCTTGCATGCAAGCACGACCGACGAGCGGGGTGGCCGACGAGCATCCACACCCGATGCGCGGGGGTGTGGCGAGCTGCCGCTGCCGAGACCGGGCTGGTGCCGGCGAGCTGCCCGGCATCCTCGCGCGACCAAGCGCGGCCAAGACGCTGGGCATGGGCACAACGAACTAGCCTAGCGGGAGCGTGCGTGCGAGACGCTGGGCATATGCACGACATTGGGCATGGGCATGAGCGTGCTTGTGGCCGGCCAACGGCGTGCGTGCGTGTTTGGAGCCAGCTTGTGACAAGACGTGCGTGCGTGCTTGTGGCCGGCCATTGGCAAGCGTGCGTGTTTGGGGCCAGCACCTTGCGAGCGAGCGTGCGTGCTTGTGGCTGGCCACCGATGAGCGTGCGTGAGGCGACGGGACGAGCATGCGTGCAAGATAGGGGCGGCAGTGAGCTGCGAGCACGGACTTTGCCGGTAGCTGAGACGGTACCGTGGCGGCACCCATCGATCTGGTCCGAGAGCAGAAGGAATAAAAAACGTTCAGAGCAACAGCAGCCACAGCAACGGCCCCTCGGAGCACCACTGGCAGCGCACGCCATTGTCATATTGGGGAAGAAAGATATGACATGTGGACCCACCGTATCAGTGAGAGATCTCAACCAGGGTTGACTTTTTCTCACTGCTCAAACGGGTCTAGGATTCAAAATAGACTGGGATCGACAAGTTCAGATTGCCAATTTCAGGGATTAGGAGTTGAGGGTTTGATTTAGCTTTTGGCTATAAGTTTAAGCTTCATTTTGGACTTTTCCTAATAAAAAATACAGCCAATCAAACATTGGATTTCAATGTTGTCCTCATGTAAAGAATAAATAAATATGGGCATCCAAATCAGGACGAGACAACCTATCACGCCCCTAATTACTCTTAGGTCAAAAGCTTCTCAATACTCCCTTCGTTTTATAATATAAAATATTTTAGTCTTTTTTCACATGCACACACATGTATCCATTCTTTTTATTATGAATCTAGATGACCTATGTGAATCGACTGTCCTGTTCTCCCGTGGCTGAACCGGAGCGGCGATCGACGAGACCATCCCGGTGCAGGGAGACAACATCAACACACGGGGCGCGGTCGCCAGCTTTACCATTCTCCACGACTCCAGAGGCACTATCAGATACAGACGTCGTTGACACATGACACCGCCCACAAGACATCGTGAGATTTCCTCTCGTCATCTCGCTCTGAACTAGTACGATATGGACCCGTAGTGACCAGTTTTCTTTGCGGGCACAGCACCTTCGTTGCAGAATTAATTAGAGACTGCAAGGTACCCTGCCGGCGGTCGCCATCTGTGTGACAGGGCAACAAGGTCATACAACCAGAGCATGAAGGGTTCAGCAAAAAACTACCGGAGCACACCCCAAACAAAACTCCTTCCTGATGCAGCGAAACTACAGATTACATGTAAGGCCAACGCTGTGGTGGTCACCAAACTACTCCCTCGGTTCCAAATTAGATAACTTGCATTTGTCTAAATACGGATATATCTATACTTGTTCAGTGTCTAGATATATTCGTGTCTACACAAATGTGGGTAAACTAATTTGGAATGGAGGGAGTACCTGGTAAGGTCTCCTGACCATCAACTCGAACAGCAGCTGCAATCTTTTAACCCCAAGGCCCGGGATAGTAGTGCATAAAAAGGGAAATCACATGATACACTGCGACGGTAGGATGCCGATCGAGAGTCTTTCAAAGATAAGTTTGTTCCTGTATTTTTCACAACGACTGCCAAACATCAGTAACCCAATAACAAATGACAGCAACCTTCTGCTGCTATCACTATGTCTGACCCATTCCAGAATAGTCCACTGAAGATGATCCAAAGACTGCTTCTGGCCACTTAAAGGACACAGCTCATCAGTAGGTCCTTTTCGTGCAAGAAATTTGCTACCTGGTTGGTATCCTGTCATGGATCACGGATCACGGCTGTAGGTCGACCTTGCTGTCTTTGTCCGAAGTAAAGTCTTTATCCATATCACTAGTCTCATTAATTAATTCAAGACTTGGTCATTTGTCTTCATCTATATCTGTGTTATATTTTCATCCCTTCGCAGAAGCACAAACCGCCTGATGGCTATGCACTACATTCTCATCTTCTTCCTCCTATTCTTTACTTCATTATGCAAATACCATGACCAGCTCACACATGCAAAGCCACTCACTTACGGCGGCACGCTTATCTCAAGGAGCGGGGATTTCGCTCTTGGCTTCTTCTCTCCGACCACCTTCAACAAGAGCTTCTACCTTGGCATATGGTACCACAACATCCCCACGCCTTGCACCGTTGTGTGGATCGCCAACCGAGATAATCCAATCTCGTCTCCCCTTCATCCGCGATGCTCACCGTCACCAACAATTCCCAGATGGTATTATCTGACTCCGAAGCCCAGAATATTTGGATGACGACAAGAAATATCATTGCTGGAGCCGCCATAGCTCAAGCAGTGCTACTTGACTCGGGGAACTTTGTCCTTCGGTTGCCAAACGGCTCAGACATATGGCAGAGCTTCGATCACCCGACCGACACCATGCTTCCAAACATGAGATTTTTGATGAGCTACAAGGGACAAGTTGTCGGACGGCTCGTTTCTTGGAAGGGTCCTGTTGATCCATCTTCTGGGGACTACTCCTGCAGCAGTGACCCTAGCTCTCCAGATCTTCAATTCTTCACTTGGAACAAGACTCGGCCATATGTCCGTATTGTGTAGCAACTTTGCTCATACATTTTTTATAATGACACGCAGCCCTTATTTATGGTCATGCATGCTTGCTTTCAACACGGCTATCTATGTCAATTGGATTTACCTTAGTGATCTATATACGGTCTAACAGGTTGGTCTTCAATCAGACTAGTGTCATGTGGACTAACACATCATTTCGATATTTTGTTGCAGGAGCCGATGCATAGGATGCAGAGTCTGCTGGACACGGCTGGTGCTCGATATGGTGCCAACAGTGAGAACCATGCCTCTGAAATAGAAGAGAAGAAGGAAGCAAAGATCATCAAGGACTCCACACCTACCATTGGCATTGTATCGGCGCTACTGGTGACGATTACATTCGCAGCAGCTTTCACCGTACCCGGTGGGTACCGCGCGGAGGACGACCCCGAGATCAGTAACCGCACCGCTGGCACGCCGATGCTCGCCGCCTCACTCTCTTTCCAGGCGTTCATCATTGCCAACAACCTAGCATTGCTCTGCTCCGCCATGGCCACCATCAGTCTCATGTACGCCGGGATAACCACCGTTGACATCGGCACACGGATGGCTGCCTTAGTCCTCTCCATCTTCTTCCTGAACAGCTCAGCCCGGAGCCTGGCTGCCGCTTTCGCGTTCGGCATGTACGCGGCGCTGTCTCCGGTCGCCCACGCAGCTGCGACCGTGACATGGCTGTGCATGGCTGCCTCTTTGCTCGATATTCTTTGGATCACGTGCGTGGAGTCGATGTTGCAGCTGGTGCTGGCGAATAGGATGGGATTTGGTGTGTGCATGCTGAAGTTTGCGCTTTGGTTCGTAGGCTCATTCTGCTGGATGGTCTGGCCCTATGGAATAATCGCCGGTTTCATATTGTATTCCAAGATCCATGGGATCCACTGAGTCTTGCTTAACTATCCTTATTCGTAATGAATGAAACACAATTGTACCACTGCATTTCGTCGTCACAAGATTTGTAAGGACAATGTTAGGATTTATTTTCTTTCGTGACTTGGTTCTTTTTGTCACATAAGTACTTGTGTGTTTTAGCGCTGATTGACAGTTAAAGACTTTGCTTTATCTATTTGCAAGTGATGTAAGCTGCTTTGTAATGGTGCTGTTTCCCTGAACTTCTCACCCAGGGCTTTATTAATTTAAAGTCGGGCTGCAAAGCTTATCATCTAAAAAATGTAATCGTGTGTATCAGCGTTGTTTTGGAGTCCTTTCATCTACAAATTATGTTCCGCTTTCAGTGAAACCTTAGTGAAATATTTTCTGAGATTTGTTGTGAATCCTTGATGAAATTTGCTTGCTGAATGTATTCTGAAAAATGTGTGAAATCTTTGTGAGGTGGAATGCGGGTTGATAATCCGTACAATATAATGTTGTATATGCGAATTGTCGGCAACAACCAAATCTTGCCGCCCTCTTTTTATCCAACGTCCTAGATTGTACACTAGATATGTTCTCAATCTATCTTGTGAGGTTTCACCGGTCGCCCGCTCATTGTACACTCCAGTCTTGACCCTTAGAGATAAATCATTTTTTGCGTGTAGCAGAGTGGGTTGTAGTTTGTGCATGGGGTTTGCGCTAGCGTTAATAATTTCTTATATGGCTCTTTCTCTAGGACACGCGCACAAATTGAAAATACTGCATACGCATGACACTTTTTCCCCAGTTTGAACACCTTTTGCAGGCAAAACGAAATATGATAAACAAGGCTCCACTTATTTATTCCCTTATTATCAGTTGATCATAAAGATCTAGTACAAGGCAAAGTAAGGGAGATTTTTATTTGTTGTGGGCATGCACTTTTAATACCAGCTGCACCGCGCTTGGTTGTCCTCCTCCCGTGAGGCCAGCACGCTCTACTTGCCTCGCAGAGGCGGGGAGGACGGGACGGGGATGTTAGGCGCATCGAGTAACACCTTCTCTTCCGTGCTGCTGGGTGCTTTAGTGATTTCCCTGGCCAAAACAGATATATACATTATGAGAGCTTTCCTCTGTTACCTCTTATGAATATCCAGCGAGATTGAATTGTACAGTAGCAACTTAAGGACATGATGACAAACCACTGGAAGGGCCCGAAACGCTTGTCACCAGCAAAGACGCGGCCCATCGACGTGTTCCTCTTGCCTTGCGGGGACGATGGAACCGGGATGTTCCTGGGCGCGTCGAGCAATATCTTCTCTTCAGTAGCGCCATGTGCATGTCCATGTCCATGTCCATGTCCATGTCCATGTCCATGAGAGACATCAAACCCTGGCCAAAACAAACATCACTATTTGAGCTTCTTAGCTCTTGCTACCTAATAGCTTGAGAAACAAGCTAAATAGATTGAGCTTAAGGAGATGACAAACCACTGGAAGGTCCGGAAACGCTTGTCACCAGTAGAGACGCGGCCAACGACGTGTTCCTCTTGCCTTGCGGGGAGGACGGAACAGGGATGTTCCTGGGCACATCGAGCAATATCTTCTCTTCAGTAGCGCCATGATGTCCATGTACATGTCCATGAGAGGCATCATAGCCTGGCCAAAACAAACATCAGTATTTGAGTTTCTTAGCACTTATAGCTGCAGAACAAGCTAAATATGAGCTTAAGGAGATGACAAACCAGTAATCACCGAGGACGATGCAATCCTTGCGTCTGCCGGTGGCATCAGTTGCCTTGGCGTTGCTATGTGGACCAGCTGGCTGATGGCCAGGAGGAGGACGGCAATGTTCATGACTGTCTTTGTGGCCATTTTCTCGATGGTTTGGTTCTTCCAAGCGACACAAGGTGCTACTTATAGTGATAGTGGAGGCGCTGTCCTAACTAATTTTTTCTTCGAGAATAATTGCAGCTAATTCCGAAGGCTTGCCCGTACGTATAGTCCCCATTCGATAGGTGGAATCGAAATCTAGTAGGGTGCCACGAGTGCCAAAACAGCCTATGCACATGCTCCGTGCTTCAGTTATTTAGCTTAAGGACACGGTTCTGCACAGCCTTCATGGCCATGTGGCCACGAGCTCAGCCAGGGAAATATGGAAGTTAGGATATACAGAGTTACTATAAAACACACCGGTGATCTATGAAGTTACCGCTCGTGAGAACATGAGAGTCATCTACTAAGAAAATGTAACAGATTGATCATCTAGTTGTTCAGATGTTGCGGACATCTGTTTTGTTTTTTGGTAAAATGTACCATACATTTATATTTCTTCACACACGATTGCCTGATGGGTGAAAATCTGTTGCTACACAGAGTCAAGCGTATGCATTCAGCTGTGACCACTCAAACTGAATTTCAGGGCCAACTAGCAGGTTTTGAAAATTGCCAAAACAATTAAACTCTGCTTAAAAACCTGGGGATTAAGTCCTTATTAGAGGACCCTGCCGGTGTTTAGTCATAACTTAGCAAAGCTACATCCCTTGCAGCTCGCAATCTGGATTTCAATAATCTATCTGAATATGAAAACAGGGGATTTTAAAAAGCAAGGGCCTGAGATATGAGAAGGGCTGATCGTGAACTTGGTGGCCTAAAGCTATTCCAAGCACCACTTCAGGATGTGGATGTCAAAGGCGTCCTTGCCCTCACATTTTTTCACCGACGATGTATGGAAAATAGCCGCTATAGTGCGTAAACATGATGAGAATTCTGGTTTCTTATCTGAAACTTGAGGACATTGCAAAGCCCTGGTGTAATCGATTCAGACTTTCAAAGACAGAATAAATGAGAACAAAGTTAAATCCATGCAAGTCTTTCGTCTGAGGACATCCTCGATCAGGACAAAAAGAACAAAAGAAAAAGGCGAAAACCGAGAATAAAATCCTAAATGAAGTGATCATAGTAGATGATCCAAAACGTACGTCGCCAGGTTCATCCATGGACACCCAGCACCCATAAACAACTATGAACCTGGGGCCTCTGCAGTGCCGGGCTCCATCCTCGATTCAGAATTCAGATGCTCCCACTGCCTCACGGCCGCCGCGTACCCAGCGTGGAGCAGTACAGCGGCCGCCCCACAGATCAAGACGCCGTTCATGACGTGCGAGTTCCGGTAGAAGCGCCACCTGTGGTCGTCGGGCCTCGGGGCGACCTGGACGGAGAGACACTGGAGCAGCTTCGAGTTCCGGAACCGCTCCGTGCAGATGCGCGGGGTGAGCATGTAGTGCCGTTCCCGTTCCACCTCCACAAGCAGATTGTACAGCTCCTGTTTCTTCACCTGGAGCTTCTCCTGGATCTCGAGGATCCTGGCCGTCCTGTCGGTGCTGTTTGGCGCGCCGCCGGCGCCGTGGACGAACCGACGTTGGACGGCCACCGACGCCTGTGCCGATCGCTGGTGCGGGAGGAGCTTCCTCGCCGCGTGTCGTAGCGCCGCCATCGCCGACGAGTTCGGTCAATCGATTGGTTTCTTTCTTCGTTTATCTTTGTATTGTACTGTATTCTCAATCTATTATTCTCGCTTGTACGTAATTTTACGTGTTTACGGAGTCCTGGATTGCCACGAGGCACGAGCAAAACAAAGAATGAAGATGTTTAAAAAAAAAAGGAAACGGAGGCGCTCGAAGGCGACTCGCGAGCCGACTCAGCTTTCCTGCCCTAGCTGCTGCCGCCATCGCCGCAGGCCATGGCGGCAGAGCTGGGACCCTCTCCTTCCGCTTGCCGCTCCGGCGGCAGGAGGGAGGGGATCCCGTTTTTTGCATGGTAATTGGTAATTAGGGTTAGAAAGTTTCTGACATGATGCGCCGTTGGGTGGTGGGAGCAGCGCCCGGTCAAATAAATCTGCCTCAACTCTACTCCCACACCGGCGTTGTCCTTCATGGTGACGTCTCTGAGTTGGTGGCACTGTGTGTTTGTCGATCTTTCAGATCGGTTGCTGTAGGGTTCATGTATGGTGTCAGCGAGACGACGGCGGCAACTCCATCAGATGGGTTTTTCCTCCAGCTCTGTCCCTGTTGCTGCGGCGTTGTCTCCGCCGCCATGGTAGAGCAGAGAGAATTCGTCCAGGAGTACGTGCAGACGGTGGTCTGTACTGGTGACAGCTGGAAAATGATGCACCTTGTGGTATGTTCGTGGTTAGAGGCTGACGGTTCTGATTTCTTACTCCGGCGTCGTCGTGTGGGGTGCCAGTGCTGAAGTTCGATGGCGTGTCCGGGGTCGTGCTGCCCCGGTTTGATTCTTTCAACAGCAATGGTTTGTCCTATGGCAAACAAGTTTGGAGGTCCGAAAAGCTGATGATCAGCGATGGAGCCGCGTCAAGCTCGGGTAAAGAGGTGATCTGTCTATTTTTTCTTCGGTGGCTACTACGGTGGTGCCGAAGAAGATGGATAGGCGTTGTTTTGTCACATAGGTTTATCCTATCTTTCCAGATCTGTAAAATCGGTGTATATGTACTTTGTATCTCATCTTTTATTTATCAATGAGAATAGTATTATGATGTCTACGTGTGCTTCTATTCTTTAGACAGTGTTGGGCCTCCAAGAGCAGAGGTTTGTAGAACAGCAGCAAGTTTCCCTTAAGTGAATCACCCAAGGTTTATCGAACTCAGGGAGGTAGAGGTCAAAGATATCCCTCTCAAGCAACCCTGCAATTAAGATACAAGAAGTCTCTTGTGTCCCCAACACACCCAATACACTTGTCAGATGTATAGGTGCACTAGTTCGGCGAAGAGATAGTGAAATACAAGTGATAGGATGATTATAAGTAGTAACTGCAATCTGAAATAAAGATGGCAGCAAGCAAACATGTAGCAGAACTTGTTGTAAACGGTGTTTCAATGCTTAGAAACAAGGCCTAGGGATCATACTTTCACTAGTGGACACTCTCAACAATGATCTCATAACTGAATAAGTAAAAGCTACTCTTAAACACTCTCTTGTTGGATAACAAACACCATTCATTGTGTAGGGCTACAAAAGCACACCTCAAGCCGGAGTAAACAAGCGCCACAACGTCATAAAGGAATCACACACGGTGCACACACTGTCACCTTTACACCGTGGAGAGTACCGGAGTTCATATTAAAGTAACCTATAGAGTGCATAATAGATAAAGAGTAACATCTACATATTCAACTAGATTAGCACAACTGAACACAAGTAAATACTGCTCGGGATTATTCTCCTTCTTGATAACACAAGAGTACTACGTGTAGGGCTGCAAAAGCACTCCTCAAAGTCTGAGTAAACAAACACCACAGTTCCCAAGAATAAGCCATGATAAATATCTAAATTATTCATAGAGTCACACAAGTACCCACACTGTCACCTTGATACCGTGTTGTCACAACGACTCCAGAAACTAGACAAAATCACTTGAGTAGCATAAACATTATTAATGTATTCAGCGATACTAGCAATACACATGATCACATAAAGATCACACCATGGAGAGAGAGATGAACCACATAGCTACCGGTAGAGCCCTCAGCCTCGGGGGAGAACTACTCCCTCCTCATCATGGGAGTCAGCAGCGGCGATGAAGATGGCGGTGGTGTCGATGGAGATGACTCCGGGGGCAATTCCCCGTCCCGGCAGCGTGCCGGAACAGAGACTTCTGTCCCCCGAAACTTGTCGTCGATGGCGGCGGCGCTGCGGAACTCTTCTGGAAATATGACTTGGTATTTTAGGGTTTTCGCGTCTGAGGCAATATATAGGCGAAGGGGCGATGTCGGTGGAGGCCGAGGGGCCCACACCACCTGTGGCGCGGCAGGGGGCCCACCCGCGCCGGTGTGGTTTGGCCACCTCGGCGCCCTCCTTCGTCTCTCCTTCGGACTCCGTGACGGTGCTGGAAAAATAGGACGTGGCCTTTTGTTTCGTGCAATTCCGAGAATATTCGCAGAAGTACTTTTCTGAAACCAAAAACAGCAGAAAACAGGGAACTGGCACTGTGGCATCTTGTTAATAGGTTAGTCCCAGAAAATGCATAAAAGTGATATGAAGTGTATATAAAACATGTAGCAATGGTATAATATAAGCATGGAACATCAGAAATTATGATACGTTGGAGACGTATCAAGCATCCCCAAGCTTAGTTCTACTCGTCCTCGAGTAGGTAAAACGATAACAACAAATAATTTCTGAGGAGACATGCTTTCACACAATCTTGATCATAATATTGTAAGGCATGTAAGCTGTGATCAAATCATTCAAAGCAAATGTATATAGTTGATATCAAAAGATAATAAAGCAAGAGTCAAACAAGCTAAAAGTTTTCATGAACTATTGCTTCAAAGACATGAAACCGTACAAGGTTCATTAAAGATGATTTAAGTATCCAGCATAGGAGTTCTATCCTTCAATCCAAGCATCAAGCAAATTTTCATAACATAGAAGGATTCAGCCAAGTAAACATAAACATGAACGTCATGAATCAACTGTTTCGAAGTCTACTCAACCGGTGAGCGCAAGCATTTGGTATTGGCACCATGATGTTATGGCAAAGAGAACATTAATGGGGGTTTGGAAGGCCAATGGAAGAAAGTCTCACAAAGCTATAAGTGATCATTAGACAAGAGGAAGTCTTATAATCGAAGCTATGTAAGGAGTAGTGATTGCCATGCAACGGATGCACATAGAGCTATATGTGTATGAAAGCTCTCCAATGGAACTAGTGGGGGTGCATCCAACTTGGTTGCTCATGAAGACCTAGAGCACTTTTGAGGAAGCTCATCATTGGAATATACAACCCAAGTTCTATAGTGTAAATTCCCCACATAGTTATACTAGTAGAACATGAAAACTCTCTCACATGGAGTATAGGTGCTAAACATGAGCACAAATGATGACTATGAATACTGCAGGTGCTAAACATGAGCACAAGTTGATAAAGGATAGTAATGTTGCCCCCTTTTTCTTTATTCTTTTTTTTTCTTTTTTCTTTTTCTATTTTTTTTCTTTTTCTGTTTCACTTTTCGATGGCCTCCATGGCTCTTTTCAGAAGGGGCAACACTCTAATATGATTACAACTTTTTGGTACAAATAACTCATAATGAACAAAACATGATGTATAAAACTGTATGCCTCTGCCAGTGTAGCAGGATGTGCAATGATCTAGCGTAACATGGGTAAACCACACATCAGCTGTATAGAATCATGCAAAGCAATATATAATGATAAATGACAACAAGTCATGTAATGTAAGATGGATTTGCATGGCAATATATCTCGGAACAGCTATGGAAATGCTGTGGTAGGTAGGTATGGTGGCTGTTTTGAGGAAGATGTATGGGCTTATGTGTAGGAGAACAAGAGGAAGTCTCCCACGGGGTTGGATGTACTGGCGAAGTATGCACAACTCTCAATGTGAGCAGAAGGCAATGCACAGCACCGAAGAGGCTAGCAAATATGGATGGTGGAAGTGCCAAAAACCGTAGCTTAACATTAGTCAAAAAGAACTCACAAGTTTATTGCAAACAACTAGCAGGTTCAACATTAAGAGCATGATTAAAATTCACTCCAAGAAGGGCCGTTCACGGCGGTACAAGTACCCCGTTAGATCCCTCGACCTTCAGCACAACTTAGTTATTACAATGAACTTTCAGACATGGAAAGCTATCAAGTCCAACTACACCTTCAACAATTTTAGAGTTTGTAGTACGGTACAAGCTTAAAGACAACAATCCACTAATGATTTTAACTTAATTAACCAGCAAGCTTTACCATCTAAATATCTCAAAACATTTGCAAAGAATCAAGTTATCAAAGTTTCAATGATCTACAAGATTATGCAAGTTTTCATACCACTACCACATGCAGCATTTTCTTTCTTCCAAGCAAACACCAACAACTTACTTAAACATAAACTCTCCAAATGATAATATAATGCAGCAAGAGAGTATTTATAAACACGTGCTAACAGCTCAAGAGATGCATGAAAAACAGGAGCTAAAAGCACTGCAGTAGCTAGTTAAGAATACTCAACAAATATAAGTGAAGAACATGAGTATTCACATGAAAAAGCGGAGCGTGTCTCTCTCCCACACAAGGATTGCTAGGATCCGAATTTATTCAAACAAAACAAAAATAAAAGCACACAGACGCTCCAAGTAAAGCGCATAAGATGTGAAAGAATTAAAATATAGTTTCACTAGAGATGACCTGATAAGTTGTTGATGAAGAAGGGGATGCCTTGGGCATCCCCAAGCTTAGACGCTTGAGTCTCTCTGAATATGGTTGGGATGAACCACGGGGGCATCCCCAAGCTTAGGCTTTTCACTCTTCTTGATCACATAATATCACCCTTCTCGCTTGATCCTTGAAAACTTCCTTCACACCAAACTCAAGACAGTTCTCATTAGAGGGTTAGTGCATAATCAAAAATTCTCATATTCTGTAATGATACAATCATCCCAAAGCTTCTGGACATTAGCTACAGCCACCAATGCTTTGTGGAGCAAAGAAATCCACACAAACACAGTAAAAGAGCGAATGCAAAACAAAAGGCAGAATCTGTCAAAAACAGAACAGTCTGGAATGACGAATTTTTTCGAGGCACTTAAGTTGCTCAGATGGATCTGGCCCAAAATAATGAAAGTTGCGTACATATCTCAGGAAGATGCGTGATTTTTCGTAGAATTTTTGAATTTTCTACAGGGAGAAAAGCTCAAATTCGTGACAGCCAAAAATCTGTTACTGCGCAGAAATCCAAATCTTGCATCAACTTTCAATATAGAACTTTACTTGGCACAACAATGCGATAAAATAAAGATACAAAGGAGTTGCTACAGAAGTGACAAAACTCCTTGACTCAAAGAAAATAAAAATAACAGCAAATAAAAACGATGGGTTGTCTCCCATAAGCGCTTTTCTTTAAAGCCTTTTAGCTAGGCATAGTGATTTTTATGATGCCCACATAAAGATGAGAGTTGAAACATAAAAGAGAGCATCAAGAAGCATATATAAAACATGTTTAAATCTAACACTCTTTCTATGCATAGGAGTCTTGTAAGAAAACAAGTCAATGAAGACAAAGTGACTAGCATAGAAAGCAAAACAAGTGTAACTTCAAAAATTTCAACATAAAGAGAGAGACTTAATATTATTGTGATATATGAAACGTGTCTCCCTCTCTCATAAGGACCAGTAGGTCTTAAAGTACCCAGCAAATAAAAGCAAATCAAGAGAAAGCTCAAAACTTCATCATAAAGAGAAGAAATTTAGTAACATGAAGATTTCTATAACCATACTTTCCTCTCTCAAAATAATTTTCAGTGGCATCATGAATAAACTCAACAATATAGCTATCACATAAAGCATTCTTATCATGATCCACATGCATAAAAGTATCATTACTCTCCACATAAGCATAATCATTAAGTAATAGTGGAGTAAAATATCACATCCATCATTGTAATCATCATAAATTGCAGGCATAGTATAATCATAATAAACTTTATCCTCCATAGTAGGTGGCACCAAAATACCACTATCATTATAATCATCATAAATTGGAGGTAAAGTATCATCAAAGAAAATTTTCTCCTCAAAACTTGGGGGACTAAAAATATCATATTCATCAAAACCAGCTTCCCCAAGCTTAGAGCTTTCATAGCATTAGCAATAATGGTGTTCAAAGAATTTATAGTAATAACATTGCTACCATCATGCAAAAATTCCATAGGTTTTTTAATTTTCTCTTCAAAAGCATCATGTCCTAATTCAATATAAAGTTCATAGATCTCTAATTTTTTTGTTGTTTTCCATTAAGCCTAACTAGTGAAAATAAAAACAAGAAACAAAAAGATATAATTGCAGAATCTAAAGGAAATACTTCGAGCACTCACACACTAGCAACACTAGAAAATAGCTTAGTAGCCAGAGGATGTGAATACCTTTTACCTTACCTCCCCGGCAACGGCGCCAGAAAATAGCTTGATGTCTACGTGTGCTTCTATTCTTGTAGACAGTGTTGGGCCTCCAAGAGCAGAGGTTTGTAGAACAGCAGCAAGTTTCCCTTAAGTGAATCACCCAAGGTTTATCGAACTCAGGGAGGTAGAGGTCAAAGATATCCTCTCAAGCAACCCTGCAATTAAGATACAAGAAGTCTCTTGTGTCCCCAACACACCCAATACACTTGTCAGATGTATAGGTGCACTAGTTCGGCGAAGAGATAGTGAAATACAAGTGATAGGATGATTATAAGTAGTAACTGCAATCTGAAATAAAGATGGCAGCAAGCAAACATGTAGCAGAACTTGATGTAAACGGTGTTTCAATGCTTAGAAACAAGGCCTAGGGATCATACTTTCACTAGTGGACACTCTCAACAATGATCTCATAACTGAATAAGTAAAAGCTACTCTTAAACACTCTCTTGTTGGATAACAAACACCATTCATTGTGTAGGGCTACAAAAGCACACCTCAAGCCGGAGTAAACAAGCGCCACAACGTCATAAAGGAATCACACACGGTGCACACACTGTCACCTTTACACCGTGGAGAGTACCGGAGTTCATATTAAAGTAACCTATAGAGTGCATAATAGATAAAGAGTAACATCTACATATTCAACTAGATTAGCACAACTGAACACAAGTAAATACTGCTCGGGATTATTCTCCTTCTTGATAACACAAGAGTACTACGTGTAGGGCTGCAAAAGCACTCCTCAAAGTCTGAGTAAACAAACACCACAGTTCCCAAGAATAAGCCATGATAAATATCTAAATTATTCATAGAGTCACACAAGTACCCACACTGTCACCTTGATACCGTGTTGTCACAATGACTCCAGAAACTAGACAAAATCACTTGAGTAGCATAAACATTATTAATGTATTCAGCGATACTAGCAATACACATGATCACATAAAGATCACACCATGGAGAGAGAGATGAACCACATAGCTACCGGTAGAGCCCTCAGCCTCGGGGGAGAACTACTCCCTCCTCATCATGGGAGTCAGCAGCGGCGATGAAGATGGCGGTGGTGTCGATGGAGATGACTCCGGGGGCAATTCCCCGTCCCGGCAGCGTGCCGGAACAGAGACTTCTGTCCCCCGAAACTTGTCGTCGATGGCGGCGGCGCTGCGGAACTCTTCTGGAAATATGACTTGGTATTTTAGGGTTTTCGCGTCTGAGGCAATATATAGGCGAAGGGGCGATGTCGGCGGAGGCCCGAGGGGCCCACACCACCTGTGGCGCGGCAGGGGGCCCACCCGCGCCTGGGTGTGGTTTGGCCACCTCGGCGCCCTCCTTCGTCTCTCCTTCGGACTCCGTGACGGTGCTGGAAAAATAAGGACGTGGCCTTTTGTTTCGTGCAATTCCGAGAATATTCGCAGAAGTACTTTTCTGAAACCAAAAACAGCAGAAAACAGGGAACTGACACTGTGGCATCTTGTTAATAGGTTAGTCCCAGAAAATGCATAAAAGTGATATGAAGTGTATATAAAACATGTAGCAAATGGTATAATATAAGCATGGAACATCAGAAATTATGGATACGTTGGAGACGTATCATATTACCATGCGAAAAAAAAGGCACGAGCATTTTTTGGTCGCCGCAATCCTATATGCCGCCCTCTGGCGGCACTTCAGGCTCCCACCGCCTGAAAGAACCCCACAACGGGCCAGCTCAGTAAGCTTGAATATTTGCGCACGAAGCCCACAGGTTTCATTTTCGCACTGAAACCGCTTACGAATCCGTTTTTTAAAATCTATATCTAATTTTAAGAAATCAACCGATTGGTGTATCCGCATCCTAACATGACACGGCGGGTACGGTATAGGTTACGGTATGATCCAAATATTGATTACCAAAAATTAGTCAGGATTATCCGATGGTTTTATCCCGAATCTAAATTTCAACCGAAACGTCTAAACTAATATAGCATAGTTAGCATAGTTAGTACTTAGTGAGTTACCGAGTTCATGTGCTACATCAACTCACTTACATATACTTTGTATCAAATGTAAGCATGTGTGGATGATACCTTAGCATTTGTGTTTGCATTACTGCATCTATATGCACATGTTTTGTTACTTGGTCGTTTCACAGCTATTTACCCTACGAGTTGTTTGTTGAACTTATTTAATATATTATTTTTATAGGGTTTGCCAATATATTCGATTAATTTTGTTTCCGCCCAGAGTTCACTCCGTTTTGTTCCAAATTCGTTTTCTAATATATGCGCATTCGCAAGGAAATCTGTAATCGGTTATCATTCGATCCACTCTTAATCAGAAGAAGAAAAAAATGGTAAAAGAAATGTCTGGTAGGATGTGGTCCATGACGTTGCTTTATTTTTGTTTTCATCTTTTTTCGTTTTCTATTCTCTTTAGTCTCCTAGAATTCATGAAAACTATTTTGTTTGTCTTTTTTTTCCTTTTCTTGTTTTTATTTGGTTTTCTCATCTTTTTTCTTGTCTCCATTTTCAGTTTCCTTTTTGTTTTTGAGTGATGTATGATATTATTTTCAAACAAGAGGGATTTATATGAACCCGTGAATATTTTTTAACCGCAAACTTTTTATGAATCCATGAACATTAATTTGAACTCGCGAACATAAATATATTTTTGAACCCGTCAACATTTTTTTTAATTAGTGTACACTTTTTTTCACGAAGTAGGAACAATTTATTTTTCCAAATATGAACATATTTTTGAAATACATGGACAATTTTTTCGTACATAAAAATTTATTATTATATCTGAAAATTTTAACATGCTTTAAAAATAACTATTGATACAGTAGACCGTTATTAAAATTTTATTAATCAAATATATTTTTGAAATTAATAAAGAATAAAGCTATACCTATTTTCCTGGGCAGACTAGTCGCCCATCTACAGGCGTTGTGGGCGAGCAGAAATATTTTTTTGAAATTAATAAAGAATAAAGCTATACCTATTTTCCTGGGCAGACTAGTCGCCCATCTACAGGCGTTGTGGGCGAGCAGATTTCCCGACCAAATCCGCGCCGAGTTCCGCGATACTCGATCTCATCGAGCCATCCGGGCGCAAATGGAGGAGCTACGGCGTCCAGTTCCGGCACCGAAAGGGAGGCGTCGGCGTCGTCCGCGGTAGCGGCGGTAGGCGCTTCTCGCAGTGGCCGTCCACTGGCGGCGTTGTCAAACCCACGACAATCGACGCATCCATACTACGAGGTCTCCCCTATCGCACTCTGCAATCTTTTTTTGGGGTATCGCACTCCCCAATCTGAATGCGTAGCCATGGTTTTCCTTTGCGCGTACAGAAACGTTGGAGACTAACTCCATTATTCACTGTGTACTCTTCCAATGTTGATATGTCCAACTTCTGACTTTACATTCACTCCCTACAGAGGAATTGTTCTGAAGATGAAGAAGATGGCGTTACAAAGCAAGTCTGGCATTCTCATTTTCATCCTCATGTTCTTGAGTTCATTCTGCAGATCCGATAACCAGCTCACACGCACAAAGCCACTCACCTCCGGCGACACGCTCGGATTCTTCTCTCCGGACAGCTCCAACGCGAGCTTGTCCAACTCTGACTTTACATTCACTCCCTGCAGAGGAATTGTTCTAAAGATGAAGATGGCCTTACAAGGCAAGTCTTGCATCCTGATTTTCATCCTCCTGTTCTTGAGTTCATTCTGCAAATCCGATGACTCGCTCACACATGCAAAGCCACTCACCCATGGTGACACACTCGTCTCCAAAGGGGGCGACTTTGCGCTCGGATTCTTCTCTCCGGACAGCTCCAACACCAGCTTGTACCTTGGGATATGGTACCACAGCATCCCCGGGCCACGCACCGCCGTGTGGGTCGCCAACCGAGACAGCCCAGTAACCGTCTCTTCATCCCGATGCTCACCATCAACAACAATTCAGACCTAGTGTTGTCTGACTCCCGAGGTCATACTCTCTGGGAAACAGAGAACAACATCACCGGTACCGGAGTTGCTGCACTGCTGCTCGACACGGGGAACTTGGTCCTTCAGTTTCCAAACGGTACAATCATATGGCAGAGTTTTCAGCACCCAACAGACACCATCCTCCCAGGTACAAGGATCTTCCTGAGTGAGAATGCCCGCGTTGTTGGGCGCCTTGTTGCTTGGAAGAACCCCATTGACCCATCTGCTGGAGACTTCTCTTTGAGCCTTGACACCAACTCGAACCTGCAGTTAGTCATTTGGCATGGGTCTATGCCCTACACCCGTCTCAATACGCTCAGTGCCACTGGTCAGACGGTGGATGGTGGCATATACCAGAACACAATCATCTATGAAGCGGTTGTCAGCACAGGGCATGGGTTTTATTACGAATTATCAGTGTCTGCTGGCTCACCATATGCACGTATTACGCTTGACTACACAGGCAAGTTGAGGATTCTTAGCTGGAACAACCGCTCATCATGGATAACCGTCGCCGAGAACCCCACTAGTAGCTGCGATCTCTATGCTTCATGTGGCCCGTTCGGCTATTGCGACTACACTGGGGCGGTCGCGGCATGCCATTGTCTCGATGGGTTTGAGTCTGTTGGTCTTAACTTTTCAGGCGGATGTAGACGAACCGAGGCGTTAGAATGCACTAAGAAAAGTCATTTTGTGACCTTATCTAGGATGAAGGTTCCGGACAAATCTTTACATGTTCTGAACAAAAGCTTCGAAGAGTGCACGACCGAGTGCGCCATCAATTGCTCATGTATGGCCTACGCTTACACTAACTTGAGCAGTAATGGTGCTATGGCTGACCAGTCAAGGTGCTTGGTTTGGACAAGGGACCTCGTCGACACAGGGAGGTACAACAACAATGGCGAGAAGTTATACCTGCGGCTTGCCACCACTCCTGGTATGCACCACTCCATTAGTTCATTTTAACCTTATGATATCACTGTGCTAAATATGTCATGTGACTTTGTTTAAGGTAATTTTACAACTAAATAGTTTTTGCAACCAACATTTAAAATGGCGCATCCACTAAATTGACTTAACAGTACGATCATAATTGCCAATATTTCTTTTTAGCCAACTTTGTTGGTGTATAAAAGAATCAGTCAACCTGTAACCGTTTTCTACTAGCATATTACAATATTAAACTTCAATTTTTCCATAAGCTTAGTAGAAACCCAGGAGGGGATTACTGGTAGCACGGTTGTTTGATCCACTGGTCATTTATGCTATTGTGTGCAAGTAATTTCATGCTCTTATTAGTAATGTTTGATGCAGTAGATTATTTTTCTTAGAAAATTGGGATGCGCTAAAATGTTGCAGGACATATTTTGCAGTTCAAAAGAATAGCAAATTGGTGAAGATTGCGCTCCCGACCATAGCATGCCTATTGATACTCACATGCATATCCCTTGTCAGGATGTGCAAATACAGAGGTAGAATACACCAGTTCCTTTTTTTAATTGAACTTCGTTATCTAAGTGTTAATAATAATGTATTAATCTTTAGCAAGCAAACCGAGAAAGAATGAAGGCGAAAATAGGCATTTGTTAGCTGGAACTGGAGACGAAAATATAGAGTTGCCGTTTGTTAGCTTCGAAGATATTGCCGCTGCAACACATAATTTCTCGGACTCGAAACAAATCGGAAGGGGAGGTTTTGGCAAAGTTTACAAGGTAACAAGAAGTTTTATGTCCAGAGCTTCAGTATCACATACTCTTTTTTACGTATAATTACGTTCGTGGAAAACTATTGCGTTTCACAATTAAGGATGATGCAACCATGTAGGGAATATTGGGCGGTGTCAATGAAGTTGCTATCAAAAGGCTTAGTAAGGATTCCGAGCAGGGGATAAAGGAGTTTAAAAATGAAATAGTTCTAATTGCTAAATTGCAGCATAGGAATCTTGTTCGACTTCTCGGTTACTGTATTCATGGAGATGAGAGGTTACTTATCTATGAATACTTACCAAACAAAAGCTTGAACGCCTTCATTTTTGGTATGCCCAGGCTTTTGATGAATATTACTAGTATATTACAAGTTGTTTAATAACCAAAAGGATATCACTGATGACTAATGATATACTCTATTTACTATTCATCTTTGGAGATGCTACAAACCAATATGTGCTAGATTGGCCCACACGCTTCAATATAATTAAAGGAGTAGCGAGAGGGATTCTTTACCTCCACCAAGATTCAAGATTAACTATAATTCACAGAGATCTCAAAGCAAGCAACATTTTGCTGGATTCAGAAATGATTCCGAAAATATCCGATTTCGGTATGGCAAGGATCTTCGGTGGAAACCAACGGCAAGCAAACACTACCCGAGTTGTTGGGACATAGTAAGTAATTAAATGCACCAGACACCTATCAAGGTTCTTGATTCTATTGTTCAGTTTAACTCAAATTATGCATTTCTTGTTGAATTATTTGAACAGTGGTTACATGTCGCCTGAATATGTAATGGGAGGTGTCTTTTCTGTAAAATCAGACACCTATAGCTTCGGCGTTCTTATTTTGGAGATCGTAAGTGGCTTGAAGATCAGCTCACCGCAACTTACTATGAACTTTGCCAGCCTTACCACTTATGTAAGTATGAAGAAATGCACAAAATTTCAATAGCTCAAATAAAAGACAGTAACTTGACCATAAGATTATCTTATTTGTCAGGCATGGCGATTGTGGAAAGATGGAAACGCAACAGAACTAGTGCACTCTTCGGTTGTTGAGAGCTGTCCACTTCATGAAGTTCTACGGTGTATTCATGTTGGTCTCTTGTGTGTTCAAGATCATCCTGACGATAGGCCACTAATGTCATCCGTTATTTTTATGTTAGAGAATGAGAGTGCATTGCTCCCAGCACCAAAGCAGCCTGGATGTTTTCCTGTGCGGAATTTCGAAACTCAAGAACCAAGGGACAACGTGAAAATGTCCGCGAATGGAGTGACCATCACAACACTAGAGGGTCGTTAGATGTATCAGTCTTGCTTCGTTTGTTTTGTAGGTCTGCTCTTACTGTGCAAATTTCACTGTAGGTAGTTGTATATTTTACGATTTGCCATGTTAGTTTGTTTGTTGGTGGTTATAGTGTAGGTGGAAGGACTCTGAACTGAGATGTAACGGAAATGTTCTATTTCAAGCGAAGATATTCTTCCTGTTGTCTTGAATTGTTCACATGCCCAAATGAAAAAATACATTTAGATTGCTTTGATGGACATTGACTGCGGTACCTCATTATGTACTATAGATTTTCTAGAATCCTTGAGTATCCTTACATTTAGTCTTGACTTAGCACCTCTTCTTCCAGTACCCTTTATGGCTGACTTGCGTATTGTCTGCATTGGCACGACCTGTATGGACTGGATGTGGCGTTAATTCTGAAGTTTAGGAGCTGATCAGTTGTATAAGAACCTACTCTTCAGAAGTTGCATGCTACTGAAAATTTGATGGATCACTGTGTGCATTAGTTCTCAGTTTCTCACCTGGAACAATTTGGTTCAAGGTAAGACCACATATTTGGAAAAACACTGTAAAAATATGTTTTTCAATGCAGTAATTCTTCTTTATATATGTAGCGTAACACAATGCATCCAAATTCAGTGTACATTGTCACCACACGGCCTGGAGAGAAGTCACCAACCAGCTTGCCTTCCTTTAGTGCTGCAGAAAGCAAAACCCACATGCCGTGAGGTTTCCCCTGTCGACCTCTCGCTCCAAATTCCAAACTACAATTTTGACCCGTCCTGACGAACTTTCCTTGCGCATACAGCCGGAGACTTCCGAGCAGTCCAAACTAATACAATTTTGACCCGTCCTGACGAACTTTCCTTGCGCATACAGCCGGAGACTTCTGAGTTTGCTCTGCTCTCCAGCCGGCAATTTGTGCTATAGTCCATGTCGACCTTGACGTCTCTATCCACATCACTGCCCTCACTGAATTCCAGACTTTTCCAGGTCCCATATGTCATCTGTATATCTCGTCCCTCCGCACAGGCAGATGAAGGGAGGCAGCCTAATGGCCATACACTACATTCCCATCTTCCTCCTGTTCTTGAGTTCCTTCTGTAAATCCGATGACCAGCTCACACACACAAAGCCACTCACCCATGGTGACACGCTCATCTCCAAAGGTGGGAACTTTGCTCTCGGCTTCTTCTCCCCGACCAGCTTCAACACCAGCCTATACCTTGGGATATGGTACCATAGCATCCCCGGACCACGCACTATCGTGTGGGTCGCCAACCAAGACAGCCCAATCACCGTCCCTTCATCCCCGATGCTCGCCATTACCAATAGTTCAGACCTGGTGTTGTCAGACACCCAAGGTCGCACTCATTGGGCGGTGAAGAATACCATGGTCGGCACTGGAGTTACTGCTGTGCTGCTCGACAACGGGAACTTCATCCTTCAATTTCCAAATGGTACGATCACATGGCAGAGTTTTGATCATCCAACCGACACAGTGCTTCCAAACATGAGATTTTTGGTGAGCTACAAGGGAAAAGTCGGCATGCGGCTTGTTGCTTGGAAGGGCCCTGATGACCCATCTTCTGGGGACTTCTCATGCAGTGCGGACCCTAGCTCTCCAGACCTTCAGTTCGTCACTTGGAACAAGACAGAGCCATATTGCCGCATTAGTGTGTGGAGCGGTAAGTCTGTATCCGGTGGCACATATCTAGCCAACACCAGCTCTGTCTTGGTCCAAACGGCTGTCAACTCTGGAGACGAGTTCTACATCACCTACACAATTTCTGACAACTCAACTCTCATGCGCATGACGCTTGACTACACTGGCAAGTTGCAGTCTCTAAGCTGGGACAATCACAGATCATCATGGGCACTCTTCAGAGAACACCCCTCTGCTGCATGCGAACTCTATGCCTCGTGTGGTCCATTCAGTTATTGCGACTTCACTCAGATCACCCCAGCCTGCCAGTGCCTTGATGGATTTGAGCCTGTCGATGGTAACAAATTTTCTAAAGGATGTCAGAGAAAGCAAGAGCTGTAATGCAGCAAACAAAGTCAGTTCGTTCCCTTGTCTGGGATGAAGGTTCCTGACAAGTTCCTGCATATAAGGAACAGAAGCTTCAATGAATGTGTGGCTGAGTGCACTAGCAACTGCTCTTGCACGGCTTACGCATACAGCGACATGAGCAGCGGCGGTGCGATGGCTGACCCTTCGAGGTGCTTAGTTTGGTCAGGGGAGCTTATCGACGTTGGGAAGTCAACCTCTGGCGAGAATATGTACCTCCGCCTTGCTGATTCTTCTGGTATTCCGTGCCCCATTTTATGTTTTCTCTCTAAGTATCATATCACAAGTTTTTCAAAGAAAAAAATAGCACGCTATAGCAAAATAGCGCCAGCCGTAAAAAGTTAAAATACAATATTAGTGTGCAATTAGGGAGACATTGTACACTAATTTATTTAGCGAGACAATTTTCAAAATGCTATATCGTGCTATTAGCGGTATAGCGCGTTGTTTTTTTTTTCCATTAGCTTTCCACGTTGAATAACATGTGTTCACAAAACATGACGTTGAATATTTACGGTTTTGACAAATGAAACTTTTAGCACTGGTTTGTACTGTAATGCAATATATGTTAAACCCAGACAAATTGTAATACACCACAAAAAGCATTGTTCGAGAAAAATTATTCCAGCTTTTAATCTCAATATTTCAAACATGATGGGTGTTGAAGGCTTTGAAGTTTCGTCCAAAACGATATACAGAGGTAGAGTAACGAATGTCCACTTGATTTCAACATATTATTGAAATATCGAAAGAGTTGGAGTGTTCTAAAAATATCGGAAGAGTTGGATAAAAATAGATGTCCTAACTAGCAGGAAAATGGAGAAAGAAGAAAAACCAGAAGAAACTGATGCTAGGATACTTCAGCACATCCAAAGAACTCGATGGCCAAAGTACAGAATTTTCATTTGTTAGCTTTCAAGATATCCTTTCAGCAACGAATGTTTTCGCTGATTACAACTTGATTGGGCGGGGAGGCTTTGGCAAAGTATACAAGGTAATATTAAGTGGTGCTTACAATAGAACAACACGATATAAAAGGAAACAAGCCTAATTTACCTTCAATCGTTTTGTGACTGCAGAAAACACCCTTGATTTGAATCGTTTAGTGCATGCCATCCAACATCGAAATATGAAAACCGTAGCAAGAAGTTAACCCCCTCCCTCCCACCCCTGGATGGCATCTAAATGGACAAGTTGAATCTTGGGCGCTTAGCATCTCTCGTTCTTACTATTGTTAGTTATGTCTTCCAACCAGTAGCTTTGTAGGACCAACAATTGAAATGTGCAAAAGTAGTTGCCAAATTAGTGATACATGTCCATGTTAATACCACGAGATCCCAAATTTTTGTGGTCAGAATGAGTTGGTTATTTGCACTAGAATTTTGATATCTGGGGGCGGAGAAGAGACAATTTTGGACTTGAGAAATATCTTTTGGGCTCAGAATTAGAAGGTGTTAAATGAACTTCTCCGTGCAAGAAGGGTAATATATATAGAACCTGAAAAAGTTTGTTTCCGGTTCTTGTTGAATCAAAATATGCACTAATACAGGCAACATTCGAATTTGGAAATGAGGTAGCTGTCAAAAGGCTTAGTCAGAATTCTGGACAAGGTATAGTGGAGTTCAAGAATGAAGTAGTTCTAATTGCCAAACTGCAGCACAAGAACCTAGTCAGACTTCTTGGTTGCTGCATTCATGAGGATGAGAAGTTACTGATTTATGCATACTTACCTAACAAAAGCTTGGATGCCTATCTTTTCGGTATGTACTTTTGCTGATCGCCCCATAAAATTCTTTACATCAACAAAATGATATTCATAATAACTAGTTTAATTTTCATATTGATCATGAAAGATGGTGTACGAAAAAATGTGCTTGATTGGTTGACACGCTTCAACATAATTAGAGGAATAGCAAGAGGCCTTCTTTATCTCCATCAAGATTCAAGATTAACCATAATTCACAGAGATCTCAAAGCAAGCAACATCTTGTTGGACTCAGTAATGACTCCCAAAATTTCAGATTTTGGTATGGCAAGAATATTTGTCACATACCAGAACCAAGCAAACACTAATCGGGTCGTTGGAACATAGTAAGAAACTGTTGTACTAACAAACCCTTTACACTTCTGTTTATATGGTATGGTATATTTCGTTTTGTGCACTCCTTTTGTTACTTGTTGTTGAATGTTTTGAACAGTGGTTACATGTCACCTGAATATGCGATGAGAGGTGCCTTTTCTGTAAAATCAGACACTTATAGCTTCGGTGTTCTTCTGCTGGAGATTATCAGTGGCTTGAAGATCAGCTCACCTCAGCTCATAACTAACTTTTCTAGCCTTATCACATATGTAAGTAGCGCCGAAGATACATGATATTACAAATCAGGTTCGTACTTAGTAACCTGATGGTGATCCCATTCTATTGATCAGGCATGGAGATTATGGGAAGATGGAAAAGCAGCTGAGCTGGTGGACGATTCAATTCTTGCAAGCTGCCCACTTGATGAAGTTCTACAGTGTATTCATGTGGGCCTCTTGTGTGTTCAAGATCATCCCAATGATAGGCCACTAATGTCATCAGTAATATTTATGATAGAGAATCAAAGCGCACTTCTTCCAACCCCAAAAGAACCTCTATATTTTGCTCTAGGTAATCATGAAGGTGGAGAAGGTAGGGAGAGCACGGAGAACTCCGCGAACGCAATGAGTATCACAACACTCGAGGGGCGTTAGATGTTCTATAACTTAGTGTATGCTAATTTTAGTATAGCTAGCTGTATGCTTTATGATTTACTCTCTGTAAACTAAATCTCCTGCTTTGGTATTTATCATATTAATAAGTTTATTTAGAAGATAAAATTTGTGAATGACAGAGGAGGAGGAGGAACCATGGTCACCTCACCCCTACCCCCTGTCATGTACTGTGTTTATCAGATTATTACCTGCTACAGTTCGGTCGCCTAGAAATTTGTATGTTTCCAAAATATTGTAATCATCATTCATTCTTGGAACTATGGCACACCCGAACCCGCTTCTCCAAAGAAGATTTGTACACTGAAATTCGAAATGCCCCATAGGATTTCGCATCTTAAGACAAAAGCATAGCCAAATCAAGTTTAGAACAGAAATGCAAAATCTGCATCAGTACCTCAGCTCACGTAGGTCGATGAAGATCGTGGGTAGTGGGAAATCCCCTCGAATGCTAACTTGGCTCCAACGGACCGGCCGACGCCAGAGCACGGCCGCGCGGCCGCCTCGTCCTTCTTCGCATTGGCCCCACAGTCCACACGGCAACTTCCACTGAGACAGACCGGCCTGAGCCGTCCGCTTACTCCAATCCCGTAGTCCTCCGCCGGGGCGCCGAACAAGGGGTGGCCGTAGCAGCATGCAGCGACGCGCCGAGCCGCCGTTCGCCACGGATCGCCCGCCTCCACTTTATTTTTTTTGAGGGTCTGCCGGAAGAATGGCAACAGTGCCACAAACAAAATGTATGAGTCGGCCAAATGTGGTCATCGGGCCGAGCCGGCCCAGCTTAGTTTCATGCCGTAACGGATTTGGCCCATGAGGTCCACGTGCCTTTGTCTGTGTCGCCCCCTTTGGCCTGTTTCTAGATAATTTTTTTTTAATAATACATTTTTTTTACTAAATTAGACAAATAATACGCATTTTGAAAAAATTACAAAAATAATACACCCTCGGCCCAGGTTGGGCCGATTAGTACCTGTCGGCCCAGGCCTGGCCGATTAGTACCTTTCGGCCCAGGCCTGGCCGATAAGATTAGTACCTTATCGGCTAGGCCTGGGCCGAAAGGTACTAATCGGCCAGGCCTGGGCCGAGGCCGTATTATTTCTGAAATTTTGTGATTTTGCGTAATATTTTTCGAATTTAATTTGAAAAACGTATTATTAAAAAAAAATTAGCCCTATTTCAGCCTTTTTTAGAACGAAAAATCTATAGAACTCACTGGAATTGGTCCAAGCTTATAGCGGTGGAGTTGAAATATGGAGACCATACTCAGGAATTTTGGTGGACTGTTTCCTATATCATGCGGTACGAGGAAGAAAACTCCGGTGTCAAATATGGAACGTGATTTTAAGAGTGTCATAAAAGGAATTTTCTCCATGATAATAGGTTACCACATCACATATTACGTTCAATCAAACAATCAGGATTTGCTTTAGTCTTTGGGATATATAACGCCAACCAAACAATGGATTTAAGTGTTGTCCTCATGCAAAAATACATTTTTTAGGGAAATCTCGCTCTTTATTGATCAACACATAAGAGTACAAGTACTGCATCTGAATCATAGGGTGTACCTAACCATATGTGTTGATCAATAAAGAGCGAGATTGTGTGCTTCACAGTTTGAGTTTCTGCTCTCACGAACCAAGCTGCAGTAATCAAAACCCTTTGCTCTTCTCTGAGCATCCAAACGCCGTCTGAACGGAGCGAGATCAACATGTGATTGGTTTTGCCAGGCCAAACCTGGCGGGGCATGCCCCAGTGAACTAAAAATCGGGCCGAGCAACCCATCACGCCCCTTGTTCCTCCCAGGTCAAAAGCTTTTCAATCAGGATCATGTACGTGTGAGCCAGCTGTCATGTTCTCCTGTAGCCGAAGCTGAGCGGCGATGGACGAGATCATCCCGGAGCAGGGAGACGGGGTCAACAGACGCGACGCGGTCGCCAGCTTTACCATTCTCCACGACTCCGGAGGTACTATCAGTATCAGATACGGACGTCGTTGAAACATGACACCGCCGTCGTGAGATTTTCTCTCGCCATCTCGCTCTCAGCTCCGATCGACGAGACCATCCCGGAGCAGCACCGCCGTTGCAGAATTAGTTAGAGACTGCTCCGGCCGGTCGCCATCTGTGTGCTACAGAGCAACAAGGTCATACAACAACATCTACCAGAGCATGAAGAGTTCATAAAAAACTACCAGAGCACACACTAAACGAACTCCTTCCTGATGCAGCGATACTACAGATTAAACATGTAAGGCCTCCTGCTCCTGACGATGGACTCAGAAGAGCGGCAGCAATCGTGTGATGTCAAGGCCGCATCAAAATTGAGATCGCACGATACACTGCGTGAGTAGGATGCCGAACATTTTTTCGAAGATAAATGTGTTCCTGTCTTCCTGATACTTAATTCACAACGAACACCAAACATCAGTAACCCCATTCCAAAGGACAACAACCTTCTACAGCTAGCTATCACTATATCCCACCCATTATAGAATAGTGCACTGAAGATGATCCAAAGACTCCTTCCGGTACACAGAGGACACACCCCATCGGTAGGTCCATTTCATGCAAGAAATTTTCTCCCTGGTTGGTATCATGTCATGGATCACGGATCACGGCTCTACGTCGACCATACTGTCTTTGTCAGAAGCAAAGTCTTTATCCATAACACTGGTCCCATTAATTAGTTCAAGACTTGGTCATTTTATATCTGTGTGATAGTTTCATCCATTTGCAGAGCACAAACCGCCTAATGGCTATGCACTACATTCTCATCTTCTTCCTCCTATTCATCTTGACTTCATTATGCAAATCTGATGACCAGCTCACACATGCAAAGCCACTCACTTATGGCGACATGCTTGTTTCTAGGAGAGGGGATTTCGCTCTCGGCTTCTTCTCTCCGACCACCTCCAACAAGAGCTTCTACCTTGGCATATGGTACCACAACATCCACAGGGCTCACACCGTTGTGTGGATCGCCAACCGAGATAGTCCAATCGTCTCCCCTTCATCCGCGATGCTCACCCTCACCAACAATTCTCAGATGGTATTATCTGACTCTGAAGCCCAGAATGTTTGGATGACGACAAGAAATATAATTGCTGGAGCTGCCATAGCTCAAGCAGTTCTACTTGACTCGGGGAACTTTGTCCTTCGGTTGCCAAACGGCACGGACATATGGCAGAGCTTCGATCACCCGACCGACACCATGCTTCCAAACATGAGATTTTTGATGAGCTACAAGGGACAAGTTGTCGGACGGCTCGTTTCTTGGAAGGGTCCTGATGATCCATCTTCTGGGGACTACTCCTGCAGCAGTGACCTAGCTCTCCAGATCTTCAATTCTTCACTTGGAACAAGACTCGGCCATATGTCCGTATTGGCATCCAGAGCGGTATGTCGGTGTCCGGTGGCACATATCTAACCAACACTAGCTCCGTCTTGTACCAAACAACTAGCTACTCTGGTGATGAGTTCTACTATATGTTCACAATCACTGGCAACCCAGCATTCACACGCATCATGCTTGACTACACTGGCAAGTTGAAGTTTCTAAGCTGGAACAATCAGTCATCATCATGGGCAGTCATCAGTGAACGCCCCGCTGCTGCATGCGACATCTATGCCGCATGTGGCCCATTCAGTTATTGCGACTTAACTCAGATAACCCCAGCATGCCAATGTCTTGGTGGGTTTGAGCCCGTCGATGGTACTAACTTTTCGAAAGGACTAGTTGAATTTAGCGCGGCGTCACGCCGCGCCCTTAATGAAAGCATAGCCATATCGAAGAATAAGCGACGAAGGCACATTGTAGTAACCAGGAATGCAGAAACCGTGGATAGTAGGTTCTCTGGTATCACAGACTTATGATCTGATGTTAATGGCAAGAAAACTAATTAATGTGCTGCAATGGCAGTCATCAAATTAATCCACGGTTTTTGACAGATGGGAATTATACTTCCATATCTTCGAACACAAACTATGCTTTGAAATACCACAGGAGCATTGGTGAACATACAGTATACACCATACAATTACTAAATCAAAGAGATTAGAACAACACATACAGCTATGAGTCCAACTTTGCAAAGTTATACACTATGTGGGCCAAAAGTTATACATTATGTGTCTTCTCAGTTCTCAGCAGCTACTCGGGTCTACGAAATGTGGGCCAAAAATTGATATGTAGCAGAACATGAGGAATCGCAGTGAAGCAAATATGTAACTATCACCAAAGCAATAGAGGTCGTAGTAAAACTGTCCTCGGATATTCAGATCCATCAAGTTGCGGAGCATGGCATCAACTGTCAATGTGTCTCATTATATTCACACTTGTACAACAAAAATTTATGTTTTTATAAAAATGAACAAAGAGCCAGGGTCTATATTAGGTGGAATGCTTTCCTGTTCCTTACTCAAAGCACTGCTTTGAAAGAACAATTTAAACACCGGTCTGAATTGCAGTACCATGCATATGAACGGTTTATGATAAGGATCTTATGCAAGCTATAAGGTAGCCGATTCAAGTATGAGAATTCAAGCAATGATGTCACAAAGTTCTGAGAGAAGGCAACATAGTATTAGAGAAGTACCGCAAGTAACATGGCTACTTCTACTACTACGTGGCTAAACTTTACCGAGTTGCTTTTGCCTCAGAGGGCCCAAACTAAGACGGAGGTTCCGTTAATCCAAGCATATGCATCATCAAATTAATACTGCGTAGTTGTTTGACACACAAAACTCCAGTACACCAAAGCAGTCGAGAATAATGTATCATTTCCTACAATTTTTCATCAATTAGCCCGGGAAACCGAAAATAGTAAGTTGATTTAACCACAAAAAATAACAGAGTTTGTAATAATGCAGAATCTCTAAAAGAAACATTTAAGCCAACCTAAATGGTCCCTTGTTCACTTAGCTATCAGTAGCATTCATATTTTTTGAATATCAGGACCATATCACTTTAAGTACGGAAAGTAAAGGAGGGGGGGGGGGGGGCAGCCCCGGTGCAGCAGCTCCCGCTTGCGCAGGGTCTGGGGAAGGGTCCGACCACTTTGGGTCTTTAGTACGCAGCCTTTCCCTGCATTTCTGCAAGAGGCTGTTTCCAGGACTTGAACCCGTGACCTCATGGTCACAAGGCAGCAGCTGTTACCGCTGCGCCAAGGCTCCCCTTCTAAGTACGGAAAGTAAAATTAACCAAAATACAATACTTATTCGTCCCCCAAATTTCTCAATAACATATTAGATTTTTTACATCCAACTGATAAGAACATAGAAACAAACTGGGCACACAATTAATTTTTGAATTACCTTATACGAATTCTCGTCTTTTGAGTCCCATATGAACTGTATAATTGCAAGCTGAACGACATTCGTTGTAGAAAAAAAATTGGTCCAATAGAAAGCCGACTACTAATCCATTAGAACCACCGGAGGAATTGACTGATAGCACGAAATAAGAGAACCACCAGCCCATAAACAGTATCACTGGATGCACATCTTCCAACAGAGAGACAGAGGGGGCGCAACCAACATATCCAACCACAGGAACATCGATCGGCCATGGTACTAATCAACTAGAGGAATTGACTGATAGCACGAAATAAGAGAACCACCAGCCCATAAACAGTATCACTGGATGCACATCTTCCAACAGAGAGACAGAGGGGGCGCAACCAACATATCCAACCAGAGGAACATCGATCGGCCATGGTACTAATCAACTGCATATGTATCATCAAGAAAAACCTTGCATATGTATTAGACACACATCAATTAATCAATTGGCAATGCATAATCAAATTAAATCCTTAACACAGGAATCACATAACAGCCGAAAATAATAATTCACACAGAAACTAATTGTCACTTGAACATGAAGAACCACGTAGCAGCAGAACGAAGAAAGTGAGCAGAGCCGAACGCAAACGGATAAGCACGTAGCAGGGAACAGCCGCACCTTCTCCAATGGTGATCCAGAACAGGGGAAATCACTTGAAACAAAGGGAGTGTCAACATTTGGATCCTGCTGGAGCTGAAACAAAGGTGGAAACCCAGTCTTGAACTGAGTTACTGAACCTAGATAACGAAGGATGACAACTATCAACATAACCTGCTTGAGAGTAATTTTTGCAGCCACGTTCGATTTATAAGAAACCAATTACCCTTCTCTGATTTTAACCAAATGATAGATCAATATACCATGCAAATAGCACGGCACGGACACTGCTACTATACTGTCACTTTGAGGAACTACAGATCATCAAAAATAATGTCAGGGAACATCACCAAATATTCATATTGGCATGTAAACAATAATAAGTTAAAGATGGAACAGTTCCTAGTTTTGCTGCATCTCAGCATCTCAATCATAATAGAGAAACTAATGAGTTATGAGTATTTGGAAGACATTAGTGAATTTCATGCCTCTCCAAATCAACAACGTATCAGTCGAATGCTCCCGACTCGTCACTCCCACTCTCTGCATTTTCTTGCCCAAATCATCTCCCAAGGCCCAAGGTCTCTATTCTTCCAGAAATCCCATGTTCCTGTATATAGACTGACATAAAATTAAATCGCCAACTTGAACTATCTGTAGACTGAAACTGAAGCTAGAGAGAGAGGAAACATATGTGGCCAGATGCGCGCCCGTATTCCACATCATCTAAATCCCTAAAACTGACAGAATATGAAAGAAAAAGAAACATCCGAGGAGGTCGAGCTCACCAGCCGTCTCCATCGTCGTCAGCCTCCCCTCTCTCATTCCAATCGGCGTGTTCGCCGTCCAGGTGCAGCAGGCCGCCCCGCTCCGCTACCCGTCGGTCGGGCCGGCTGCAGCGATATAGCGAGGTCGGTCACGGTGGCGCTGTTGTGATGGCCCCTGTAATTGTATAGCTGCTTTCTGGTCCTTGGAATCCAGCTCGGCACCCCCGCGGGTGCGTCCTCCACCGCCACCTCGTATATCTGCTCAAGCAGCACATTTCAGAGGCCATACTGATATGTACTATTCAATACTTCTCCAAAATATATAAAAATGTGGGTGCCTTCAGAACTGTAAGTAATCCTCGTGGCATGAAACTAATGAAGATACCACTCAGATGAACATAATTTGGATAATATTGTAGTTCAGCATTAATAACTTGATTAGCAACCTTCAGTTGTTACAACTGAATCTTCAATAAATGAAACAACATGGTATCGTCGTAAAAAAATTTAAAGAGAAAGGAAGGTTTGTGCATACAGTCATATAGACAAAACAAAAGTACAAAACAAACAGAAGTGTGAAATTTTTATGGTGACATCTGATGTGTTTGAATGGTAGATTTGATAATATTTGTTTCACCTTTTAATAAAACATGCAGGTACCTACGCGACGCTACAACATTTCTGAACATACTGTACACAGATCCATTTTTGTTCTTGCAAAAATAGCAGCTGGTCTCCAAATGGACCAAATATCTCATATACAAACACCAATGAACTATCCGGCTAAATTTTCAATTTTGAGCGGAGAGCACAATCCATCTTGAAGCATCATGGAAAGTTAAGTTGTATTCACATGTAAGCCAAAAATGACTGTTCCGTTCTGGTACAGGCAAAAATCCTCTCACGAGGAAGACAAAAGTACATAACTTTGTATCTAACAAAACTTTCGTAGTTTGAAATTTGCATTCACCAAACAGAAATCAGATGTTATGCTTATCTAATGGGCCTACGATTCAGACGACGATTGAAATGGTTCTGACGGAAATTTACAAAGGGAAACACATAGTAGTATGCTTAACTGGTGGAATGTCTGACGGAAATTTACAAAGGGAAACACATAGTAGTATGCTTAACTGGTGGAATGGGATTCATAAGATAATTGAAATGGTTCTGACGGAAATTCACAAAGGGACTAATCTATATGAGCTTGGGGTGAGGGTTGGGGTTGGGGTGGAGCAGGACGTACGGACTGGACGCGGGCGGAGTCGAGCTGGCGGTCCACGAGGTGGTCGGTGAGCTTGTCCAGTTCCTTGCTCTGCTGCTGCTGCTTATGCAAACGCTTTTCCGGTCCTGATCTGTAGATGAGAAAAGGAAGATTAGCTCACCTAAGAACAGCGAGTAGAGCGCAGCCTGAATCGCCGAGAACTGGTGCTGTATCTCGAGCGGGAGCCGGAGCTGGACCTTCCGATGGGCTGCTAGGGCTGCGCCATGGAGGAAGCAGGGAGCGGAGGAGCAGGGCCCTGCTGCTGCGACTTGGGCGGCGGGGGAGTGGGCTGGAGCCTGGAGGTCGGAGAAGGGGCGGCCGGCCGGCGTCTGCAGAGGCGAGGACGGCCGCTTGGGTGGCGGCGCGCGGTGGAACGCTGGAGGTCAGGGAAGGGGGCGGCCCTCCGGCGTGTACAGCGGCGGCGAGGGCGGCTTGGGCGGCGGCGCGCGGCGGAACAGGCTGTAACACCCAGTATAACCCTGGAGAGTTATGGGCTGTGTACTTGGGCTCGGCCCGCCAGATCAATCCTTGGAGTGGGACAGATAAAGGCACACACGAAGGGCAGCAGCGGACATGGAACCGAAACCAGGAAACTGAACTCTCTCTCCCGTCTGTCTTCTTCTTCCTCTGATCTCTTCAGGTCCGGTTGCTACCACAAGCGCCCTAGGGTTTGATGCTACCACAAGCACTCTGTATCGATCTCACGTCCCGGTGATCGCCGGCGGCAACGGGACATAACAAGTTGGTATCAGAGCCAACGATTCCTCCACACAAAAATCCACACAAAAAAAAAAATCCCCAAAATTTCCCCGGTTCCATTGGTTGTGCGGAGGCGATGGGGGCGGTGGAAATGACGATGGATGCGAGACAAGCTGCAATCATGGCGAGTCTCAATGAATCGCGTGCGTTGCTAGCTTCCTGTGCGCGCCGACTCGGCGTCAAGGGGCAGGAAGGGCAGGTGGCCACCACGACTATGCAGATGGTTGGGCAGGATCGAGTACCGAAGAAGACGGTGACCAAGCCTTTGTCGTCCTCCCTCATCTCCACACACCGGGACAGGGTTGTTGGTGATCTAAATAAGGACACCGTCCTCGCTCCTGCCAGGCCCACAAGGTGTTCGACAAATTGCTTGGCTAGCAACATTGGCAACCACCATGCCGCGGTTGCGATTCCGACAAGTGGCATGGTACATCTCCCTGCTACGACCTCCACCACGCCGCTGCCTGCCACACCTACGACGGCAAGCCTCGGCGAGCGTGGCATGAGGATGGACGAGCTATCCCGCTCGATCGATGCGAGTCTAGCTGAAATCTTGCGTCTCCGCAAGGGCATGGAGCGCTCCCGGGATTCCTTGGCGCGGCAAACGGAGATCACGGCGCAAGCGGTGACGCGCATCTCGGGTGTGAAGGCGCCCACCCCGACTTCGAACTGGGCCACTCACCATGACATCCCCTCCGTGGTGGTGGAGAGCACTCCTGCGATGGCTGCAGCTGCGCCCGCTGCCCCTCTGCTACTCACGGACCAGGTCGTGACAGTTGGTGCCTTGCAAGTGGAAGACAACCTCACGGCCATGACACACATCAAGGGTTCGACAATTGGCCTGGGCGTTGACGCCAGCATACAGATGTCAACATTCACCCGAGAAGCAACTCGGTGTGCATCCCCAACTGCTGTTGTGCTCGATGGTGATCTCAAACATGATGCTGATCCATTCTCCAGTGAGGATTACCATGGTGTGTTGACTCAGGTTGGTGGCATGTCACTTTTCCTGGAGCCTTGTTTGGATGCTGCAGATGATAAATTTGATGAACAGTCCTTCAGTGACATGGCACGGGACGAGGAGCTTGCTGGCACTCTGCTCACTCATGTTGGGGGCATGTCATTGTTCCGAGAGCTTATGCTGGCAGCCACACAACCATGGTGTGGAAATGCTTTTATTCCTGGATTTAAGGAGCAACATCATATGATGAAAAAGGATGCAGAGCTGTGTGAACAATGGGATCCAGGAAAACAAGAGGCTGTGATGAAGGGTTTATTTGGTTTGCGACCCATGCTGAAACATGTGTCAGTCAGTATAATTTCTGTGTTAATAAGAGATCCAAGAAAGATGCCAAAGCAATGCAATTGGTCACTGATCAATTCCTGAATAAGATGTCGTATTGGAGGAGAAGTGGTTTCAGCCCTGGATACTATCTACAGCCACATTTGGGGATAACGCGATCAAGTAACAAGGAGGTAAGTCCAGATTGTTTGCCCATTATCCTTGCAACGTGTGACACAAGTTCAGTGGAGCAGTTGGATTTGTACAAATGCATTTTTTATGTTGCCAAAGCTGTAGTCTGTATCTTGCTTAACCTCACCCTGGGAGATGTATTCTGCTTGATATGGAAGATATTCAGATCCGCAGTGAGCTCTGGTGACATGATACATAAGTTGTATCTGGGCAACAATATACAATTCTATGAAGGATTGATAGGGACAGTAGCTCACCAACACAACTTTCATGTGAATACCCAGTACACGGTTCTGCTTTATGGTCATTTACTGCTTGGGTGCCGATGCTCGGCTACTGTTTCATTCGACAGCACCAATCTGCACAAGTTTCAGGTTGTAAATCCTTTTGATTTTCAGTGCTCGATGGCGATGCTGGTGAGGCTATTACTGCTACTTCTTTTGAACTGGAAGTGAAGGCTTCTAGGAAAATGTACTGGCCTTCGTATCCTGGCATCTGGTCAAAGGTTTATGGAGTAACACATCATATTGCACAAGAAGAAACTGAAACTCGCTGTGGAGCTTCCAGGTCGGAAAATTCTCTACACGATACTGCAGCAAACCTAGCCTTTGTCTATGTCATTTGGCAAAATCAGATGGGTCAATGGGATTCATTCTTTCAGGAGGAGATGGTTCACATGAATCAACAAGCTGCTTCCGGATGCTAGTGCCACTTACATTCCAAGTTGTTTGGTTTCACAAATTATCAGCTATGCGACATGTCAACGCCCGATGGAATACCATGGGATCCTGGAGGCATCATTGAAAGTAGAGTTCAAGCCATTGCTTGGGGACAAGCAATGTTTTGCCGGGGCGGTAGTGTAACACCCAGTATAACCCTGGAGAGTTATGGGCCGTGTACTTGGGCTCGGCCCGCCAGATCAATCCTTGGAGTGGGACAGATAAAGGCACACACGAAGGGCAGCAGCGGACATGGAACCGAAACCAGGAAACTGAACTCTCTCTCCCGTCTGTCTTCTTCTTCCTCTGATCTCTTTAGGTCCGGTTGCTACCACAAGCGCCCTAGGGTTTGATGCTACCACAAGCACTCTGTATCGATCTCACGTCCCGGTGATCGCCGGCGGCAACGGGACATAACACAGGCCTTCCTGCCGCTGGAGGACAGACCTCTCGGGCTGGAGGTGGTTGAAAATCTAGGGTTAGGTTTATTATACAGGGGACCGGTTCGTAATTTCCGGAAAGTGCAAGGGCTTTTTTTGCAAAATTACCACGAGCACTGTAGAACACTGTTCATTTCCTACAGTACGTGAACAGTGACCCAATCGCTGCTAGGCCGCGGATTCGCCCAGCTTTGATATAGTTAGAAAGTGCAAGGGCTTTTTTGCAAAATTACCACGAGCACTGTAGAACACTGTTCATTTCTCTACAGTCGTGAACAGTGACCCGATCGCTGCTAGGCCGCGGATTCGCCCAGCTTTGATATAGTTAGTAATAATAATGTCGGAGAAAGCAAGCGTTGAAATGCAGCAATCAAAGTCAATTTGTGGCCTTGCCAGGGGTGAAGGTTCCCGACAAGTTCTTGCATATACGGAACAGAAGCGCCGAAGAGTGTTTTTTTTTTTTTGCGGGAAAGATACACTGATAGTGTTACAGAGCTCATACAGAGAGATCCCTCAAAGAAAACGAAATTACAACGAGGTCCAGAGGATCCCGGTGTCGAAGACGAACAACAGCACGTATCGCCGGCGCGCCGCCACCACTCCATCCACGCGAACGCCTTGGAACAGATGGAGCCCCTCCATGGCCGGGAAGTCGACGAAGCTCAGCTCCACCGGAGCCTCCATCCTGTGTCGCCATCTTCACCACCCTGCAACAAAACAGCCGCATCTTCCAGAAGAACAACATCCGGAGCCGCCGCAACTCGAGCTCCGGCGAGGGATGGCCTCGCACACCAGATCCGAAGATCTGCGAGCAAGCCCTAGACAGGGGGTCCACGGCGGAGCCACCGAGAGCTCCGACGCCGAAGAGGAAGACCCCCGTCAGCAAAATCCACTCCGGTCGCGCCGCCACCTTCCCGACGCCACCGGCTAGATACTCACGCCGCCCTACGCTATGTACACGGTGGGATCCGGGGTTCCCCCACCCTCCCGCCGCCGAAGCGGCCGACGGAGAGGTAGGGCAGCCGCCGGATCGCCGCCGGTGAGGTGAGCTCGCGAGATCGCCCAAAGATCGCCTCTCTTTACTGTTACGGGAGAGGATAAGGTCCAAGGTCCTTATTCTTGCAGAAGCGCCGAAGAGTGTGCAGCTGAGTGCAGCCGCAACTGCTCGTGCATTGCTTACGCTTATGCCAACTTGAGCAGTGTTGGTTTTATGGCCGACCCATCAAGGTGCTTGGTTTGGCCAGAGGAGCTTACCGATGTTAAGAAGGTTTTCGACGGCGAGAACCTGTACCTCCGACCTACCGAATCTCAAGGTATTGTGTTTTTCATTCCCTCTTCATTTTCTTTCAAGTAGTTAGTGTTTCGAATGTTCTACTTTAGCCTTAATAGAGTTTTTCGCATGTAATAACATGTGTTCAAAATATTAGCACCAATATCTACGAATGAAACATGTGAGCACAATCTGTCATGCAAATACATAGATAATGGATAATGAAGATATATTAGTTATAGCAGTACTGGTTATGATTAACTATGCTAGTTATATTATATTACAAGTTTTAAAGTACTTGGTAATTTTAAGAACCGTCCATCCTCTTAGATCTGACGGTGATAAAATAGTAGCTACCTGAAACTACCGAAAAAAAACTACCTGAAACTACCTAAAACTAACGAAAATGTATTATTTTTAATCTGATATTAAAAGGGTATCTGTGTAATTGCTTCGTGAGGTACTAGCCCCACTCTTTGATCCGGCGCCCCTCTCTAATACGCAGCCCCACTCTATGCCGTCGCTGCCCGTGCCCACTCACTGCCTCCAGAAAATCGTCGCCGGCGGTAGGTTGCGGAGCCACAGATCCCCGCCCGCTCTCCGCCGTCCTCGTCGTTGCCGAGGCTGCCGTACAACATCGTAGCCGCCACGCACCGTCTCACGTATGTTGACCGCGGCGGTGCGCATCGCAGCATCCCGGAAATCGCCGGCGGCGGCAACATCATTCGTTATGGCTCCGGCCCACCCTGTTCGTGTCCTCGCCAAACGCCGCCAAAGCTGTGCTTGCGTCGCGGCCTCTGTCCATGGCCGCCAACATCATTCGTTATGGCTCCACGAACGTCGCTTTGGCGCCTCAAGGCGAGTACTGGTGCCACGGCTGTTGAAATCGTTGGATCCGTCAAAAAGAGCAAAGCTCATGACTCCCGACGCATGTGGTCGTGCTTCTCGCGGACGTGACGACGTCCATGGCGCTGAGCAGGGCGGCCTCGCTCCCAGAGCAGGTGTTCGTCGAGGTTGTGCGGCTTCTAAGCGAGGACGGTGGTGCCTCGGCCTCGATGACCTTGGCGTGAGCGACCAAGGCGGCGCTGCTTGTTCTCGTCGGGCCGACTCGAACGGGCAGAACCGGATCAAGGCTGCGGACGCTGATGTCCACGTGTGTTTCTATTCTTGTAGACAGTGTTGGGCCTCCAAGAGCAGAGGTTTGTAGAACAGCAGCAAGTTTCCCTTAAGTGAATCACCCAAGGTTTATCGAACTCAGGGAGGTAGAGGTCAAAGATATTCCTCTCAAGCAACCCTGCAATTAAGATACAAGAAGTCTCTTGTGTCCCCAACACACCCAATACACTTGTCAGATGTATAGGTGCACTAGTTCGGCGAAGAGATAGTGAAATACAAGTGATAGGGATGATTATAAGTAGTAACTGCAATCTGAAATAAAGATGGCAGCAAGCAAACATGTAGCAGAACTTGTTGTAAACGGTGTTTCAATGCTTAAAAACAAGGCCTAGGGATCATACTTTCACTAGTGGACACTCTCAACAATGATCTCATAACTGAATAAGTAAAAGCTACTCTTAAACACTCTCTTGTTGGATAACAAACACCATTCATTGTGTAGGGCTACAAAAGCACACCTCAAGCCGGAGTAAACAAGCGCCACAACGTCATAAAGGAGTCACACACGGTGCACACACTGTCACCTTTACACCGTGGAGAGTACCGGAGTTCATATTAAAGTAACCTATAGAGTGCATAATAGATAAAGAGTAACATCTACATATTCAACTAGATTAGCACAACTGAACACAAGTAAATACTACTCGGGATTATTCTCCTTCTTGATGAAGCAAGAGTACTATGCGTAGGGCTGCAAAAGCACACCTCAAAGTCTGAGTAAACAAACACCACAATTCCCAAGAATAAGCCATGATAAATGTCTAAATTATTCATAGAGTCACACAAGTACCCACACTGTCACCTTGATACCGAGTTGTCACAATGACTCCAGAAACTAGACAAAATCACTTGAGTAGCATAAACATTATTAATGTATTCAGTGATACTAGCAATACACATGATCACATAAAGATCACACCATGGGAGAGAGAGATGAACCACATAGCTACCGGTAGAGCCCTCAGCCTCGGGGGAGAACTACTCCCTCCTCATCATGGGAGTCAGCAGCGGCGATGAAGATGGCGGTGGTGTCGATGGAGATGACTCCGGGGGCAATTCCCCGTCCCGGCGGCGTGCCGGAACAGAGACTTCTGTCCCCCGAAACTTGTCGTCGATGGCGGCGGCGCTGCGGAACTCTTCTGGAAATATGACTTGGTATTTTAGGGTTTACGCCTCGGGGGGAATAAATAGGCGAAGGGGCAACGTCGGTGGAGCCCGAGGTGGGCCTCCTCACCAGCTGGCGCGGCAGAAGGGGGGGCCGCGCCGCCAGGTGGTTTGGCCACCTCGTGGATCCCCTTCGTCTCTCCTTCGGACTCCGTGTACGTGTTGGAAAAATAGGGACTTGGCCTTTTGTTTCGTGCAATTCCGAGAATATTCGCAGAAGTAGTTTTCTGGAATCAAAAACAGCAGAAAACAGGGAACTGGCACTTCGGCATCTTGTTAATAGGTTAGTCCCGGAAAATGCATAAAAATGATATAAAGTGTATATAAAACATGTAGCAATTGGTATAATATAAGCATGGAACATCAGAAATTATGGATACGTTGGAGACGTATCAGACGCCGGCGTTGGTAGGCGTGCTGTTTGTCGAGCGGGCGTGGTGCCGGGTGCCGGTGCGAGCTGGAGCTTTGCGTACTGGAGTGGCTGTCTGGCTGTGCGGGTGCGCACCGGCGGCGGGAGCGACGACCAGCTTCACGTATTTCTGTTGTTGAAGTTCAGCATGTATTGCTGTTGTTGAAGTTCAGCATCACGTATAGGTTAACCTGAAGGTTACCCTGAACCTAGAAACGAAGTGCGGACCAAACCTTACCCTGCCATTTCTTTCATAGGTTTCGTGGTCGAAAACAAGGGCCGGACCGGTCCGGACCTAACCCATCATTAAGCGAGAGGATGAACTCGCGAATCTAATTATGTTTATGGACCAATTACCATTGTGGCCCTGGCTAATTAAAGTTCTGTGCTCCCGTTAGAAAAAAAAAACGTTTTTGTACTTGGATGGCTGACATAGTTTAGTGGGATTAGAGTCAAATCCAACGGCCAAAATATTTTAGATGGAAAACTACCCAAAACTACACGTGTGTCGAGATATTGGTAACGCGGAACTACTATATGGATTCATACGTACCATAGAGGAGGTGGGGAAGAACGTAGAGGGTTCCAGTGACGGGATTGCACACACGATCTTACCCAGCTTCAGATCTCACGACGGTGGCGAGATCCTACATGCTGCTATAATTCACTCAAGGAGAATATGTGTACAGGTTACAATGAAGTTGTATGCGTGCCCTAAGGCTGCTGGAAGGCTGGCTTATAAAGGCGCCAAGCCTTCCCCTACAAGGAAAGTCTTAACCGACGTAGATCATGAGTCCTAGACTAACACGGTAACAAACCCTAACTTGCTCCCTAAGGCGAACGTAGTCTGGCCTTCGTCTTGGACTTCACTAAGCCAGCCCAGGGCTTATTCTTGCGCCTAATCCCATGAGGCCTTCTCCATTAAGCCCTCCGGCTTTATCTGATGGGCCTCCTTGGTGGGTCTGGTTTTATCCACCGTGGCAGGTATACCCGTTCAGCATAACCTCCACAGTAGTCCCCGGAAAGGTTTAAGTTCTTCGTTTTCCGTCTTTGTAAGACACGGGCTCTCGCCTTTGCGAAAGGCGGACAGAAGAGCTTGGAGCATTCCAAAATGAGACGTTCAGTCTGCCTTAAGGATTAAGCCGAACTCTCCTGCACTTTGAACAATCTGGCAGAAAGATTCTGTCAGCGTCGAGTCTTGTCATGACGTCATCGTAGTCAAAGCCAGTCCACGACAGTTTGGACAAGCAAAGAGACGTTGTGACGCCATCACTGCTATTTTTCCGCACACGATCTCCGAGGCGTCAGGGAGAAGATACCCACTATCTGACCGTTGCGGGACGCGTGGCGAAAATCGCGCGGCGTTGTGCCACCGCACTAATCGCGGCGCACCTCCCCCATATAAGGGAACATATTTTCTTCATTACTCCATCCGATCCATTTCCCTGTTCATCTTCCTCCTCGCGCCCGTCCCCATCTAAACTCCGGCGAGCTCCACCACCACTTGCGCACCACTCATGGAAAGCTCCGATGCGACCGCGGGAGCGGCAGCGGCGACGGCGGGACAAGATTTGGCCACGAGGGGTCGGGCGCCGTGGATGCATCTACTTCTCGCGCGGCAACGGCAACAAGCTCCGCGGCCATCTCCACCGAAGCAGAGAAGAACGCCCAGCCCTCCGACGAGGGCGACGCGGCGGAGGCAGAGGAGGAGGGAGAGGAGGCATCATCCCGCAACTGGGCAGCCTCCACCATCACCGAAGAGACCTTATGCAGCTGCAAAAGGAGGGCATTCTCCCTTCAAAGGAGAACTGCCACTGGCGGTCGGCGTACGGCCACCCCTCCAGATCCCGCGGCGATGAACGAGTGCTCCTCGTCTCACATCTCCTCCGCGGTTTGTCTCTACCACCGCATCCTTTCTTTCCAATCTGTCTTAGACTACTATGGCCTTCAGCCTCATAGCGTAGGCCCCAATAGCATCTTGTACATAGCTGGCTTTATGGCCTTATTCGAAGGATATTTAGGCATAGAACCCAGCTTAGAATTCTTCAAGTACTGCTTTACTTGCAAACGCCAAACAGAGAAGGAAGAACTGCTTTCCTTAGGAACAGTTAGCATCAACCTTCGTAGAGGTAGAGACTGGTATCCTAAGGCGCCAAAAATAGACTCTATTAAAGGCTGGAACAGCTCCTTTTTCTACTGCAAAGACATGGCGCCCGTAGGCAAAGACATAGGACTTCCTCGCTTTTCTCCTTTGCCTGCGGAGCCCCGCCTTTCTTGGGGCGAGAAACCACTGAAGGTCCTTCCTGACAACCTCCGTCGCATGCAAAGGCGGATTGAATACTTGACAAAGACTGCTGTGCCCAAACTCACGGGCGCAGACACCATCTTATGTTGGTTGTCAAGGCGAATCCAGCCTTTGAAGGATCGCAAGGGCCTCTTATGCCACTACACGGACCAGAAGACGGATCCTCCGTGTTAGTGAGAGCGACCTCACGCACGACGCCCTCATGTATCGCTTTAAGAGGATTGCCAAGGAAAGGATCCAGCTTGCAGAGCAGCGTCCTATGTACACAGCCGCCAACCCGGCTCCCACGGTAAGGCATTTACCGTCACTCTGTGTTTTTATACTTCCACGATGTTTGCCTTACTAACACCACTTTTGATTTCAGCTCGCCCTTTTGCCAGATAATCTGCTGGCTCCTTTGTTTTACGTGCCTGAAGCGGCACCCGAGCCCCCAAAGACTCGGAAACGAAAGGCTTCAGGAGCTTCTGCAGCAACTTCAGCAGCAGAAAGGCGGAAGCGTGAGAAAGCCATTCCTGTTAATGCCGAAGTGCTCGACATTGAGGACGATGAGGATGCGGCCTTCAACGCTCCAGTGCAGAAGTAAGCCGAATCTCAATTTCTGTAGTAAGGCGAACAGTGTCTAAATGTTCTCTTATTTTGTATATGATTCGCAGGATCAAGCCAACTGCGCCTCTCAAGAGGAAGAAAGTATATTCTTCCAAGCAAAGAAAGCTGACCCTTCTCCGGCTGTCGCTCCCCCCACCCCTCCATTCAGCAAGAGACAGCCCCAGGCTCATCTGGACCCGCCCGTCTTACCTGAGAAGACGGAAACTGAAAAGTTGGCCAGGGCTGCCGCTGCTGGGAAGGCGGCAGTAATTCAGTCAGAAGAGCCAAACGAGCCCATTACTCGGAGGCTATCCGCAACATGGTGAAGCAAGAGCTCTTTGACGACGAGGGGTATATCTTACCCAACATCGCCGCCATGCTTGCCGATGAGAAGGAGCGCAACGAGCCGCCTCCGAAGCTAAGGCCAGTTGGTCAGACATTGACCATCTTGAATCTGGAAGACAATTGTGACGAGCTGTACGTCACAATGAAGAAGAGCTACAAAGCCTTGAAGGCCATGATGCAGGTAAATATTCCGTCTTTATGTACATACTAGTCCCCGGGCATTACGTTGAGCTTTGACTAAGCCGACGTAATGGCCTTTCTTTCATGTGATAAAGACTCAGTCCCCAAGCACCTTGTAGCTATATCTTATTATCTTTACCTTTGTTACTACTACTGCCCTTGCCTAGCAGAGCAGCGAGCAACTTACATGCGATCTATGGTACTCACTGAGTAACCAAAGGCAAGTGCTCAAGCAAGCCGTCGCCGAAAATAAGGCGAACGAAGGTAAATGTTGTTCTTTCACATGCGTTGTGAGTTTAATTCGTTTAAGGCATAAGATGCTCAACACATGCAATGTGTTTTTGCACAGCTGTTGTGGCGAAGGCGAAACAGATCGTCAGCGAGACTGGCGATATAGAAGTTGTGAGGCGGGAAAATGCCGCCTTGTTTAAGCAGCTGGAGGAGAACCGAAAGACGGCCGAGGCCAATCTTAAAGCCGTCCAAGACAGCGCCGCTGCAGAGCAAGACAAACTGAAGACAGAACTTCTGAAACTGCAGCGACAGGCTGAAAAGGATGGGCTCTTAATCCAGAGCTTACAAGGTCGTCTTGAACGCCGAGCTGACGAGAGCACCGCCATTGACGAGAAACTGCTAAGTAAGCTTCTCTCCTTTCTTTCACTTCTCGCCTTTATTTCAACAGTTCATTACGCCTTAACTTTTCCGTTCCCCCTTCCACAGTTCCAGCTGGGTTTGGGGAAAGGCTTACCTCTGAGACGCGTCTGGAGCTTATCTTGGAGTGCGGCGAAATTGTGTCAGGGCTGTACTCTGCGGGAAGAGACGTTGTCGCCAACATCTTCCCAAAACAACTGCCCCAAGTGACAAACACCAGCAACTGCTGCCACTTCTTCAGAACTGCGTCCCAGAGGTGTGGAGCGTCTTCGCTCAGCAGCTAGAGGCGGAGCAAAACTTGCTCTAGGACTTGTTCGCGGCCACTACCCCGAGGTCAACATGTGGCGCGTTATCAAGTGTTTCCCAGCCAAGGACAGGACGGCAACGAGCTCGTCAAAGAAAAGGTCTATGCCTCTGTCTCTGGCTTTGCCTCAGCCGTTGCTGAGATGGTAGACTTGTCTATCTTCTTCTCCAAGAGGCCTGTGCCTCCCGTCCTGACGACGTGTCTGATGACGAAGCCGAAGCCACCCACAACTGGTAATGGCGACGAGTCAGAAGACGAAATGAAGAAGAAGAAGAAGAAGAAGAAGGCGAGTCTGAAGCTGCGCTGGATCCATCCAAGTCCCCTGCTTCGCCTCCTCAGTCCCCTGCATAAGATGCAGGAAAAACTTTGTATTAAGCGTGTCATGAAAATGGCACAAAAGACTTGTTAATTTATGTTTGTAATGGCAGGAGCCTTTTATCTGTTGAACATGTTTGTTTTGCGACGCATGCACTTATTTTGAAAGGCTTGCAAACTATGCTCCTTATCCGTCTTTAAGTTTCTGGCTTATATGCTTTAGCCTTTTCGTATGCTGGCAGAACCTAAGGCACGGAACACTTCGCTGGCAACAGGGTTAGTAACCAATCTGTTTAAACACAGAAACGGCGCCGGCTTTTGGTGCGTAAAGCATCTACTAAGACAAGCCAGCATATACGCGATCAGATAAATACTCTTAGACGGATGCAATTTTAATTTTTGTAAGGCCTTAAGGCAAAAGCATCATGTGAGTAACCACAAGCACGGAGCCAATTCGGGTTAACATTGATATTTTTATCGAAATATATGATCAAATGGAAATAAAAGACGGCGAGAACTCATGCATAAAAATAATTGAGGGAACCAAAGACTTTTATTTCATAATCATATATGGTGTGATTACAATAGAATTGCTAAGTGTAAAAAGGACGTAGCTGCTCAATGTTCCAAGGACGTTTGTCTCTTTGAGCACTGCTTCTTCGTTCCTTTTCCTTTTGCGGCCTCTTTTCTTCTTCTTCTTGATATCACGGAGGTCCACAAGATAATATGCCCCGTTCTTAAGCGCTTTGCTGATAACGAAGGGTCCTTCCCATATGGGAGATAGTTTGTGCTCTTTTGCTGAACAAGGCGAAGCACCAAATCGCCTTCCGAAACGATCTCCGTCTTACCTTACGACTGTGATAACGCCGCATGTTCTGCTGATAAATGGCGGAGCGCTGAAGCGCTATCTCACGCTCTTCTTCGAGAAGGTCTAAGCCGTCCTGTCGGGCTTCTTCTGCGTCTGCTTCGACGTAGGCTGTTACACGAGGTGTGTCGTGCAGGACATCTGTTGGGAGTACCGCTTCAGCGCCATATATGAGAAAGAAAGGGGTATAGCCTGTTGCGCTGCTTGGAGTTGTGCGTATGCTCCATAAAACAGCAGGTAATTCTTCTACCCATGCTCCAGCTGCTCTATGCAAAGGCACCTCTAATCTTGGCTTTATTCCCTGTAGAATTATACTGTTGGTTCGCTCAACTTGGCCATTCGATTGTGGATGAGCCACAGATGCTAAGTCCAAACGAATACCAACTTCACCACAGTACTTTGCCAATTCTCCTACGGCGAAGTTTGTCCCATTGTCCGTAATGATACTGTGAGGGACGCCAAATCTCGTTATAACCTCAATGACGAACTTCTTGGCTGTTGCCCCATCAAGCTTTTTTATGGGCTTAGCTTCAACCCACTTGGTGTATTTATCCACCGCAACTAAGAGATGTTTGACGCCGCCTCGCGCAGTCCTGAATGGACCTACCATGTCCAGTCCCCAGACCGCAAATGGCCACGTGATTGGAATGGTGCGCAACTCCTGGGCTGGCATCTTTGGCTGTCTTGCATACTTTTGGCATCCAACGCATTTCTTGACGAGTTCTTCTGCGTCTTGCTTTGCTGTGAGCCAGTAGAATCCATGTCTAAACGCTTTGGCGACAATTGCTCGGGCAGAGGCATGATGACCACAACATCCACCATGGATCTCTTCTAGTATCTCCTGTCCTTCTTCTGGCGAAACACATCGTTGATATACACCTGTGGTACTCCGCTTGTATAGCTCTCCATTTATTATTGTGTACGCCTTAGTCTACGCACAACTTGCCGCCTTAAGACTTCATCCTCTACGCACAACTTGCCGCCTTAGAACTGGCCTGCCTGCCTGGCACTATGCCGTGAAATTTGACTGTGCTATGTTTTAGCTGTGTCTCAGAAAGGCGCATGCGCTTTAAGGTTTCAAGATAGAGGATGTTGATGCTACTCCCTCCATCCATAAGCACCTTAGAAAGTCTGCATTGCTGCACAATTGGGTTTACAACGAGCGCGTAATTCCCTGGGTTCTGTGGAATATGATCAGGATGATCGCTGCAGTCCCATGTAATGGGATGTTCGGACCAGTTGAGATACTGGGGAACCGCTGGCATGGTGGCATTGAGTTCCCTCCAGGCTGCCTTTTCCTTTTTGGCCGAAGGAGTGGCAAGGAAACTAACAAGGCTTGTTTCGACCCTTGGAAACTTGTTGCTCCTCTTGTGCTTTGGCTCCTGATCTTCCGGCTCCGAAGCACTTTCCTCGTTGTCCTTCTGTTCTTTTTTGTCTTTACGATTCTTGCGCTTGAACTGCTTTGCCTTGAAGCCAGCGTCAGGATCCTTCTTGATATCATCGTTAAGGCGGCACTGCCTGTTAGTATGGGTGCATTTGCCAAACTTGCTATGATGGGCACAAGGTTCATCTTTGATGTCGTCATAGGTGATTTTAATGGGTCTTGACCCCTGACTGTCATCGCCCTTCTTCTGCCATCTGCTAGCCCCGCTCTGGTCACCCTTCTTATTGGCAAAGGCTACCTCCTTTGATGGTCCTGGCGCATCGTTGGCTTCCTTCTTTTTCCGGCTTTGATTGTTGTTTCGTTTTTCCGGGTTAACAGCTATATCCATGCGCATATCGCCATCGTCAGCTCGAGCGTCGTCTTCTGCTGCAGCGTAATTGTTCGCGCTGTCTAAGAGCTCGCCGAGGTGTTTGATGTTTCGGCTGGCTAACATGTACCTCATCATGTTGGCCTTCTTCAGGCTGTTCATAAAAGCGTGTATGGCCTGGATCTCAGAAACGTCTTCACATGCATTCTTTGTCTCTGTCCATCGAGCTATGAAAGCTCTGCTTGACTCCCCCTCCACTTGAGCGCATTTTAGTAGATCTGAGTAAGCCTTTGGACGTTTGTATGTGCATGAGAAGTGTTGCATGAATGTTTTCTGCATGTCTTGCCAATTGTGGATACTCTTTTCTGGCAAAGTGTCGATCCATAACCGGGCCGTTCCCTCCAACATGAGTGGGAGAAAACGTACAGCTGCGTTGTAATCACCGTCATTAATACCAACGGCGTGGATATAACCAGGCAGCCATATGTCCGGTTTGTCAATGCCATTGTACTTGTTCACAATTTTCTTGACATTGCCTAGCGAGGATGGGAGTTGCACCTTGCGAATCGCCGGGCCAAAGCACACAGGGCCCAGGTAAAACTCCTCTCTGGCCGCTTTAATCTCATCGAGACAAATGCGGGCGTCTGAGATATGAGTGTTTTCCCTGGCTGACCCTTTGTTGGATTGGCTACGCCGTGGCTCCTCTTGACGGCTTTGGCGATGAGGGGAGCGGGAGCGAGATCGCCTTTGAGGCGGATCTCTGTTGCCCCTGTTTCCTTCGTCTCTTGCCCGTGTTGCGGGCGGAGGTGGCATGTTAAGCTGGTCGCTCCCACGCCGTGCGTCCTTTCCCTTGTCTTGATCTCTTTCACGGCGAGGCTGATCATTCTTCTTATGGCGCGTGTTATCCCTTTGCCGGTGGTCGTCTTTGCCTTTGTCACTATGGCGGTTGGACCCGTCTTTGACTCATCCCTGTGCTTGTCAGGAATTTTGTCCTTCCTGGGTTCCTTACCCTTATTGCCATGGCTACTGGAACCAGCTGGTTCCTCTGGATCCCCATCGCCGGCAACGGCCGTCTTGCACAGATGCGTGTCGTCCGCCAGCTTTGAGTTTGAGTCCGCCTTAGCCTGCTGCTCTACCGCCTTTTCGATGAGCATCTTAGAATAATGGTGGCGCTCTTCAATTGGGACTATTTCGTCTCCCATGATTTCCCTGGCCGCCTCTATATTTTTGGCCGGGGTGAAGAAGAATATGACTCCATCAGGGTTAACTTTGAAGGGTATTTCTGCCAAGGCTTTAAAGACTTTTGGGCAGAAGGCTTCTCGAAGTTTCCCTGCAGATCCCGGTGCAGAAGAGGGTCACGTATACTTCGTACTTTGCGGAATTTCTCAACATCGCGTTCACGCTGATACTCTTCCTCTTCTAGAGCCTTTCCAACTAGGATTAGCTCTTTTTCCTTGTTAAGGAGGGACAACTTATACATGATGTTGACTTCAGTCTCAGCTAGGAGCGCTTTCCGTCTTTCCTCAAGTTCAGCCGCGGTTGGATTTGGCCCCATAGGTGTTTTGAGAAGCTCCAACGCGCGCATGTGTGCCTCCTTTGACCGTTCCAGGTCTTTTTCAATAGGCGTAGCTGGGGAAGGCCCTTTGGGGTCCAATACGTCCTCTGTCTTTTCCGCCTTGTCACCAATGTGTTTGATGCTAGAGGAAACTTCGGCTTCATCTGGCTTAGCCGCGGTAGCGCCATCCTTCACAGGTGTCTGTGCCGGGAAAGTCATTAAGACTTCGTTTGGTTCAGATGGGCCATAGCCGCGTGCGGCAACCTGTGTTGCAAAGTCTTCCTCCTTATTTTCATCGAGATGTGAATCTTCCGCCATTGGAGCGGTGAAATCAGATCCGGCTTCCGAGTCTGCTCCTGTCTGTAAGGCAGGTAATATCGACTCAGGGTCAGATTCGGCCGGCTTAGGGCCAGATGTGTCAATGACACCGACAAAGCGAGAGGCGGGCTCCATAGGCTCATAAGAGCTGGAGTCAGAATCGCTTTGGGTATCAGAGTCACTCAGATCGCGATAGACAAAGGCCTGATCCGATCTGTATTGTTGCTCGATTGCATAATTGATGGGGTGGTGGGTGGGCCAAAAGGCGGCGGATCCCCTAGGGAATCCATATGCCTCAGCCGTAAAACCCATGAAGATGTTGATGGTGCAGAAGGGGATGACGAAGCCTGATATGAGTGCGTCGTTTGCTGGGACGTAGGATCCGTCGTCTTCGATGCACCCGAAGTTGTTGATGATGCGGGCGCGACCAACTGCCATAGACTTGCCGATCTCGCCCAATGCTCCCGCCTGAAACAAAACTCCCGACTCCTTGGGCCCCACGGTGGGCGCCAACTGTCGAGGTATTGGTAATGCGGAACTACTATATGGATTCATACGTACCGTAGAGGAGGTGGGGAAGAACGTAGAGGGTTCCAGTGACGGGATTGCACACACGATCTTACCCAGCTTCAGATCTCACGACGGTGGCGAGATCCTACGTGCTGCTATAATTCACTCAAGGAGAATATGTGTATAGGTTACAATGAAGTTGTATGCGTGCCCTAAGGCTGCTGGAAGGCTGGCTTATAAAGGCGCCAAGCCTTCCCCTACAAGGAAAGCCTTAACCGACGTAGATCATGAGTCCTAGACTAACACGGTAACAAACCCTAACTTGCTCCCTAAGGCGAACGTAGTCTGGCCTTCGTCTTGGACTTCACTAAGCCAGCCCAGGGCTTATTCTTGCGCCTAAGCCCATGAGGCCTTCTCCATTAAGCCCTCCGGCTTTATCTGATGGGCCTCCTTGGTGGGCCTGGTTTTATCCACCGTGGCAGGTATACCCGTTCGGCATAACCTCCACACCGTGGTAGTTTCCAAGCACCGTAAAAGAGCTCTATATTATATACCAGTAGTCGTTATGGCTAGCTAAGTAGCTATGCTAGTGTATCTTCTAGCATTACATAACCAGCTACTATTTTTTCTTGCATTGACAATAGCCAAATAATTATTTAATTTAGAGTGGTAGTTTCTATACTAGCATATTGCAAAACCTAATATTTTTCTTAGATGATAAAATATTTCGTGTACCACTAGCCAGGGAGTTTAGGTACTTGGTTTACGATAGTACAGGTGCATAATTAGCTTCACAGATCCGTATGGAAGTGATATCTGAATTTCTGATTGGTTGCATTTGTGCAGTTGAAAAGAAGAGGAGGTCCCTAAAGATTGTACTCCCAATTATAGTATTCCTTCTGCTACTGACATGCATAGCGCTTGTCTGGATGTACAAAAACAGAGGTAGGGTAATAAATGTCTTCTTGTTTTCAACGTGTTACATTGTGAAAGAGTTGACCGAAAATTGGATCCTCAAACCAGCAGGCAAACAGAAAAAGAAGGAAAATCAGAAGAAACTGGTGCTAGGATACTTAAGCACAACCAACGTTGAACTTGAAGGCGAAAACACTAAATTTCCATTTGTTAGCTTTGAAGACATACTTTCAGCAACAAACTGTTTCTCTGATTCCAACCTGCTTGGACAGGGAGGTTTTGGCAAAGTTTACAAGGTAATGGGAAGTGGTACTTACAGAAGAATAAGTTTTGGATAGAAAAAGAAACAAACCTAATTTATCCTAACTAATTTTTGACTCCATAAAACACCGCTTAAATTTAAATCATTTGGTTTATCCAACTATCAAACTTCTGTAAAATTAATCTCCCATTCCGCAGTCGCTGTAACCAAGCATCCACCCAAATTAGGATGATGTGGCATATAGAAGGACAAAATGAGACTTAGACGCCTAACTGGTTATTATTATTATTGATGTTATTCTCTAATAGAAGGCTTTGTTGATGCAATAGTTAAGACATGTCAAACTGTCCAAGTGGAGCCCAGATTAGTGAAACGTAACCATGCTGGTGCCAACTTACGAACAAACTGTGTGGTTTGGTAAAAAAAATTTTGGATATCCAATTCATGCTTTATGAAATATATGCGTTATGCAGGGCACACTCGAAGGTGGAAATGTGGTTGCTGTGAAAAGGCTTAGTGAGGGTTCTACACAAGGTATATTAGAGTTCAAAAATGAAGTAGTTCTAATTGCCAAACTGCAGCATAAGAACCTAGTCCGACTTCTTGGGTGTTGTATTCACGAAGAGGAGAAGTTACTAATCTACGAATACTTACCTAACAAAAGTCTGGATGCCTTACTTTTTGGTATGTCAAATAACAGAAAATCCTTACATTAACCAAAATGATATTCATGATGACTAGCTTTGTTTCTTACTGGTCATGATTCATGATAGATGAGGCGGGAAAAAATGTGCTCGATTGGCTGACACGGTTGAACATAATTAAAGGAATATCAAGAGGCCTTGTTTATCTCCATCAAGATTCAAGATTAACAATAATTCACAGAGATCTAAAAGCAAGCAACATCCTGTTGGACACAAGAATGACTCCCAAAATTTCAGATTTTGGACTGGCAAGAATCTTTGATGCAGATCAGAACCAAGCAAACACTAACCGGGTTGTTGGTACATAGTAAGTAACTAGTGTACTAACAAAAGCTTAAGACTCCAGTTTTTATGGTCTAGTACAGTTCAATTTGTACATTCTTTCTTACTTCTTCTTGAATGCTTTAAACAGTGGTTACATGTCGCCTGAATATGCGATGAGAGGTGCCTTTTCTGTAAAATCAGACACTTATAGCTTCGGTGTTCTTCTCTTGGAGATTGTTAGTGGCTTGAAGATCAGCTCACCTCAGCTCATAACAAAATTTGGTGGCCTCATTGCTTATGTAAGTATTGTGGAGTATTTATTTCCAATTAACCCCCACAACCCAACACCAAAAAAAATATTAACTGGATCTTGACTTCATTTTATTGGTCAGACATGGAGATTATGGGAAAATGGAAAAGCAATTGAATTGGTAGACACATCTATTTTGGCGAGCTGCCCACGTGACGAAGTTCTACGGTGTATCCATGTGGGACTGTTGTGTGTTCAAGACCGTGCCAGTGGTAGGCCCCTAATGTCATCAGTTATGTTTATGTTAGAGAACGAAACTGCGTTCCTTTCAGCTCCAAAGCGACCAGTATATTTTGCTCTGAATAACTGTGGAGATGGAGAAGGAAGTGAGAGCATGGAGAATTCCATGAATGCAATGAGTATCACATCACTCGAGGGTCGTTAGATGTTTTACAGCTTATTGTAGAAAATTCTAGTACAGTGTATACTTTATGGTTTACTCTCTGTGAAGTGTGAACTGAACTTTTCCTAGGTGATTGTAATATTTGTGAGTTTGTTGCATGAGAAAAGCTTTCAATAGTAGAGGTGGATCCACCGTTGAGGTAACGAATCTCACGCCCTGCAACTGCTGCCGATCGATACACCCTACTGAACTTTAACTTTGTTGATTAAAGAGGTTTCTCTAATTTCTCTTGCCAGAAACCATTCATGTTGGAATGCTCCACAGGGCATGATTAGCTAGTCTTCTACATTTCGATCGCCTGGAAACTGTATGTTTTAAAACATTACGGAGTATTGTAATCATCATTAATTACTGTATCTGTGATACACCCATTTGATTCATCAAAAAAGAACTGTACACTGAAATTCGAACTACAAGATTCAGAAGATCACAAGGGACAGTAACATTTTCGCCCACGAGCTAGCTTATGGTTATGATGCACTTAGCTGAAAACGACTCTGTAAGTGAATCAAGGGCACCTTCATGTTTTGATAAAAAAAAATCGATATGCGTGTTGCTAGCCAAATTAAGGTTTAGAGCAGAATCCCAAATGCGTGTTGCTAGTACCTCGGCTCAAGTCGGACCATGAAGATCCTGGAGCGGTAAATCGCCTCGATAGCTTACTTCAACGGACCGGGGTCGACGCCACAGCACGGCCGGACCGCCGCCTCGTCCTTCCTTGCGGCTGTGACTGCCAGTGCGCTACCACGGGCTGAGCCGGCCGCTTCCTCCGGGCCCTGTACGCCTCCGCCGGGACGCCGCTGCGGCGGCGGCAGCGGAATCAGCAGGCAGCGACGCGCCAAGCCGGCCGCTTCCTCCGGGCCCTGTACGCCTCCGCCGGGACGCCGCTGCGGCGGCGGCAGCGGAATCAGCAGGCAGCGACGCGCCAAGCCGCCGTCCCCTCCTCCAGTTTGCCACGGATCGCTGCTTTCCTCACTAGGCCTTGGCCCGTCCATTCCGTATGTTTTACCGGGCTGAAAGCCCATAATGACGCCAAGAGACGAAGGCCCATACTGAGCGCCTATTACCCTCCCACTTCTCGACTGAAAAAAAGGAAAACAAAAAACTTCTCGACTGGAATGAGGGCCTCTGTCCACTCAAACTTCGTCCCCTCGGAAAACAAAAAATGGTTCGACGGATTCCCCGACCAAATCCGCGCCAAGTGCCGGGAAACCTCGAATCTCGTCGAGCAATCCAGGCGCGGATGTCAGAGCTACGGTGGCGTTGCTCCGATTCCCGCACCATCGAGAAATTGGCGTCAGCGTCGGTTGGCCCGCAGGAGCGGCGGTAGACGCTGTTAGATTGAATAGAACTTGTATATTGCTTGATTGATTCGGTACAGATACATGACTTTATATAGTACAAGACCAAACCGACTTGGGCTAAACCCTAACTTGACACACAAGTCTAATAGAAATACAAACTGAATCCATATAGTCTAACATCCCCCCGCAGTGTCAACGTGGGGTTCGACGACGTTGAGACTGAAACGTATATCAGTGAATGGCTTGGAGGCAAGTCCTTTGGTGAAGATGTCAGTAAACTGCGCGGTAGTGGGTACATGAAGAACGCGAACTTGTCCCAAGGCAACCTTCTCACGAACAAAGTGTATGTCGATCTCGATATGCTTTGTACGCCGATGTTGAACTGGGTTGCTGGACATATAGAATGCTAAAATGTTATCACAGTAAACAATGGTAGCCTGATGAATGGGACGATGTAGCTCGGACAGCAACTGGCGCAACCAAACCGTTTCAGCAACAGCATGCGCAACAGCTCGGCACTCAGCTTCTACAGACGAACGAGAGACTGTAACCTGTCGTTTTGAAGACCATGAAATCAAATTGTTACCAAGAAAAACACAGTAGCCGGACGTGGATCGTCGAGTATCAGGGCAACCAGCCCAGTCCGCATCGGAATATGCTGTCAATGATGTTGGAGAGGAGGAGTTGATATGAAGGCCATGGTCGAGAGTCCCTTTAAGATATCGAAGAACATGTTTGACATGATTAAAATGAGGGACTCGTGGATCATGCATATATAAGCAAGCTTGTTGGACAGCATAAGACAATTCAGGCCGGGTAATAGTGAGATATTGGATTGCACCGGTAAGACTACGATAAAGTGTTGTGTCAGAATAGGGATCACCGTCGGAAGACAACTTGGAAGAAGTGTCATCAGGAGTGCGGGAAGGTTGACAGTCGAGCATACCAGCTCGGGAGAGAAGAGCGACAATATATTGGCGTTGGGAAAGAAATAAGCCATTGGAATCGCGAGTGACAGCAATACCCAGAAAATGATGCAACAAACCGAGATCAGTCATTGAAAATTCAGCACTAAGGAAAGAGATGATGTGATTAAGAAATTGTTGAGAAGAAGCGGTTAGAATTATGTCATCAACATAGAGAAGCAAGTAGGCAGTGTGTGATTTCTGGTGATATATAAAGAGAGATGTATCGGAAAGAGACGGAACAAAACCAACAGTTTGAATAAAGGTGGAGAAACGTTGAAACCATGCACGCGGATCTTGTTTGAGACCGTAGAGAGATTTCTGAAGAAGACAAACGTGATCTGGGGCAGAAGAATCGATGAAACCTTGAGGTTGGTGACAATAAACTATTTCCTGAAGAGATCCATTTAGAAAAGCATTTTTGACATCAAGTTGATGAATGGGCCACATAGAAGAGACAGCTATACTAAGAACGGTCCGGATTGTACTAGGTTTTACCACCGGAGAGAAAGTCTTGTCATAGTCAATTCTGTGTTGTTGAGAATAGCCGCGACATACCCAACGAGCTTTGTAACGAGAGAGGGTACCATCGGAGTGAAATTTTTGACGGAAAACCCATTTGCCGGAAACGATATTGGCACCATGAGGACGAGGAACTAGCTGCCACGTGTGATTTTGAACTAATGCGTTATATTCCTCTCTCATTGCGGCGGCCCAGTTAGGATCTAGAAGGGCAGATTTGTAGCTGGACGGAATGGGCGAGATTGAGGGAGTGGCATGAAGATTTAGACGCTCACGTGGCTGACGAAAACCTGTTTTAGCACGAGTTCGCATGGCATGATCATTGACAGGAGCAACCGTAGGAACCGCATGGGCAGGAAGGGTTGGGCGAGGTGAACCAGGGTCAGGCGCAGCGGATGTGACAGACCCTGGTGTTGTGGGTGGAGTGCTAGGGGCTGATGAACCCGTCGTGGCAGAGGAATCGGAAGAAAACTGTGGTGCGGCAGGGCTGGAGGGTTGGGGAGGGCTGGGGGTATCCGTGCCAGGAGAAACCGGAGATTTTTCTGCCGTGACAGGGCTAGGTGAAGCCGTGGCAGAGGACGTCGGAGAAATTTCTGCCATGGCAGGAAAACGCATAGTGGGGAGGATAGCTTGGCTAGGGGTGATTATGGGAGAAGAAGGGGGTACCGTGTTAGAGGGAAGTGTTGTTTTAGCAAAAGGAAAGATGGTTTCAATGAAAGTGACATGACGAGAAATATGAACACGGCCAGAGAGCAAATCCATACAACGATATCCTTTGTGCTCTCGTCTGAAAACCCGAGGAAGACACAGGGGAGAGATCTAGGAGCTAATTTGTTTGGAGATGTGGCATAGGTATTTGGAAAACAGAGGCATCCGAAAACACGAAGATCGGAGTAGTGGGGCTGACATTGAAAAAGAGAAAAATAGGGAGTTGTTTTGGGGTTGGCTTTGGTAGGTCGAATATTTAACAAATAGGTGGCCGTACGTAAGGCTTCTGCCCAAAATTTAGGAGGCATGGATGAGTGAATGAGAAGAGTATATCATTTAGGGTTCTAAGGGAACGTTTAGCCTTTCCGTTTTGTGGGGAGGTGTATGGGCAAGAAAACCGAAAGAGGATGCCGTGGTGGAGAAAGAAATTGCGGTTTTTGAAATTGTCAAACTCACGACCATTGTCACATTGGATAAAACGCATGGGGAGGAGAAAGTGTGTGGCAACGTAGCGTTGAAAATTGAGAAAAGTTGTGTGAACATCAGATTTATTTCGGAGAGGAAAGGTCCAAACATAGTGAGTAAAATCATCTAACAAGACGAGATAATACTTAAACCCTGAAATACTATTACATGGGGAGGTCCAAAGATCACAATGCAACAATTCAAAAGGAAAAGTACTGGTGGATGAAGAAGAGCTAAAGGGAAGCCGAACGTGTTTTCCTAGCTGACAAGACTCACAAGAAGCTGAATTATGACTATCTCGATTACAAGGAACAGAAAATTCACTAAGGAGCGAAGACAAGGCAGCAGCGTGTGGATGGCCGAGGCGTTGGTGCCAGGTATCAACGGAGGCCGTGAAGGAGGATGGTTGTGTAGCGGCAGGAACTCCTTTCAGAACATAAAGGTCTCCGGAACTATTGAAGCGCGCGATCTCCTCCTTAGTCAGGTAGTCCTTCACAGATAAGCCAAATGGATCAAACTCGACAGAAACAGAGTTGTTAGGGGTGAATTTGCGAACAAAAATTAAGTTTTTAATTAGTGCTAGAGCAACAAGAACATCTCGTAAAAGAAGTGGTTTATTATGAGTTAGGAGTGTGGTGTTGCCGGTGCAGTGAATAGGGATGGATGAACCATCACCGAGAGTAATCGATGAAAACGGAGAAGAGATGCAAGAAGACAGCATATTACGCGAAGAAGACATATGACTAGAAGCACCGGAATCGAAAATCTAGTCCATACCTGAGTTTCCTTGAGCAGCGAAGTTGTTCATAGCCTGAAGAAGCGCGGCTTGATCCCAAGTTGGCGCAGGAGCCGGCAGCGGAGCTGATGGAGCAGGTGTTGGGGGCAGTAGCATCGGCGGCGGCATATGGTATGTCGAGTAGGAGGCACCGCCGTGTGGAGCCACGCCATACGGGTAGTAGGTTGGAGCAGCAACATAGGCGTTCGCCGGGGGCGTGAGCCAAGCGTCCCCGGGGAACCCGTGTGAGGGCGCATGCCTGGTGTCCAAGAGCCGGAGTATGCAGGAGGGGCACCGATCGGCGAGGGGGCGGACCAGGGCATGGACCACGCCTGGACCATCCCTGTCCATGGATCGTGCGGAGGGCGCCAGCTCGGGGGCACGAAGGGTGCCGAAGGCGGTGGTGGAGCCGCGGGTGACGGAGGTGGCAGTGACGGAGCTGCTGTAGTCGGAGCCGGCGAAGGCCGAGGTGGCTGATACATGGGGTTCTTTCCCCGGTAATTGGGGCTTGGGCGCCATCCGGGCGGGGGCTGCGTCGTCGGCGTGGGCAGCAAGGCAGCATGCGGAGGAGCAGCGGGCGCGGGGTTCGCCGTAGAAGAAGGAGGTGACGGGCGAGCAGCAGCAGCGTGAAAGACCTGGGGGCGCGTCTCCTTGCGTGTTTTGGTGTCGGCAGCGAGCTGGAGCATGGTCCGGACTTCAGCGAACGTCGGAGGTGGCCGCATCATGGGGATGAAGGAGGCCTGCTTGTCGAAGTCCTCGCTGAACCCGAGGACGACGATGTTGATGAGTTGCGAATCACTGACGATGTCACCAAGTTCCCGGAGTTCATCACCGATCGCCTTGATGCGCTGACAGAAAATATTCACGGGGGCGTCTCCCTAAGTCATGTTTCGAAGCTCGGTGTGGAGGGCGTTCTTCCGAGCGTTGCTGTTGCTCTGAAACAGGTGGCGCAAGGAGGCCCAGATTTCAGCAGCAGTGGCGCCATCATGATGCAGCATGTTGAAGATTTCGGTGGAGATGCGAGTATAGAACCACTGGACGATCGCAAGATCGTCCTTGACCTACTGTGGATCATCGGGACGGGGAACGCTGGAGGCGGCGACATGGGACCGAAGATTGCAGCGGCCGAGATGTAGATCAAACAGGTGCCGCCAGTGGTAGTAATTGTGGGCAGCGAGATCGAGAACAATGGGATGAAGGGGCTAACATCGGCGATTGTGTCCGCAAGAGACATTGGAGCAGCGAGGAGGGTAGTAGTAGTAGGAGGAGTTGGGGTGGTAGCTAGGGATAAGGCGGAAGAGGAGGACGATGCCGCGGCGGCGATGGCCTTGGCGACGAGAGCGGCGCGGCGCGGCGCTCGAAGTAACCGGGCGGCGGCGGCGGCGGTGGGGTGGGCGGCGGCCGCGGTGTGGGGGCCGACGGAGCCATGGCCCTAGGATCGTATATCTAATACCATGTTAGATTGAATAGAACTTGTATATTGCTTGATTGATTCGGTACAGATACATGGCTTTATATAGTACAAGACCAAACCGACTTGGGCTAAACCCTAACTTGACACACAAGTCTAATAGAAATACAAACCGAATCCATATAGTCTAACAGACGCTTCGCAGGGTCGTGGGCGGCGGCGGCAGCCGGCAGGAGGTCTTCTATGCGGGGAAGCTGCAGCTTCCACGTCGTGAGCCGCGAGGTTCTCCAATCTGAATTCATAGCAACAGTTTTTCTTTGGGCGTGCAGCGACATTGGAGACTCTGAATCACGCTTGGTCCAAGTGACCAACTACATGCGGTCCTTATCCACTACTACTACTACTACTAAAGTATTTCTCTTTCATTATTGATATGCTACGGCTATCCTATTTCAGTTTTACCCCCATTCCCTGCCGACGGATTGTTCTGAAGAAACACATACACCCCTGTTGGTTCCTGGAAGATGAACCGATGAAGGACACGGCATGAAGACTGAGAGGGCAAGTCTTGCATTCCCATTTTCATTCTTCAGCAATGTTCCACTTCCTGCTATTCATTCTGAATATTATGCCATCGTAGTTATCCCATGACATTTGTCCAATACAAAATCTGGAAATCAAATACTACTGGATTTTCAAAACAGAGAAACCAATCTACGGTTGTTCACGGTTCGAAAGTAGGCACTTGAGCAGAAGCACCCCAGGTTGTCTGGTACAACATGCGTGACGCTATACTCCGGTAAGGATCTTCTTCTCTCTTCCTCTTCAGATAAGATATCAAGTTCTCCACTTCAGATTTTGTGTGTAAATATAACTCCTTTGCTTGCTTGCTGTCACTAAGGAGATTGTCCATTCCTTTCGTCTTGATTGGTCTTCCGAAAAGGATGTACAACCGACCTGGTACTTTAGGGAGAACGCCAGGTAAATGCAAGATCTGATTCCCATCCTCTCCATCCACGGTATCCCTGACATAAAGTTGTGGGTACCGTGAGCATGTGCTGTGTTTAGCAAGTAATTTTGGTGACATGAATACTTCATTGTTTATTTCCATTGTCAAGGGAAACTAGTTCGGATGATAGAAATCTGACCTTACACTCGTAATATCTTCGTTCAATGATTTTATCCAGTCTATGAGATAGGGGATGTTCTTTTGGTCATTGTAGTCTAGGACTATCTGCAGAGTGGAGAGAGAATTAATAAATACACCATCTCTTGAAAAAATAAAAAAGGTAGTGGAATAGTACACTGGCAGTCTGGCTACAATATATAGAGCATGAAAAATAATTAAAAGAACTAACAACTTCATGTTTTAGTTGATTCATTGCACAAAAGACACATAATGGTACCTCCAAAGGGTCATCTTCTCCGACGCAACCAAATGGTATGATAGTAGCTCCGAACCGGGCTGCCATCCTTACAAATTCTGGTTTCTCTGGCCAAAACAATCGATAGCCTTCACCCTGCCCAGTTTAAACTTAATAAGGACTACTACATTTGGAAGTACGCACAGTGGGAAGTTGTCAGTACAAGCACACCTTCCGGTGTAGAGCTTCTCGAACACCACCGGGATATAGGACAACAAATTCATTTCTCTCAAATAACTTGTACATATTGATTGGACTGATCGGTACGGCGCCAAACAAAGAGTTTGAATCAACCAAAGATAACTCCTGTCGTAGAGTCCCAATATTTTCATTAACGAATAACTGGTTGGCCAATGTTCGGACAATAACTTTCTTCTCTTCTATGAACCCCTGAATAACTGAATTCTTTTCCAACGCCAACAGTTGGTGATAACCCACAAACAAGAGAGGACCTTTGTCAGGAACACCGGCAAGCCCACGAACAATGTTTCCAGTCTTCATAGTAGAAAACGTGACTGGGCTCAGTAACCGATTCAGTTGTCTGAAGAAGAGTTTAGCTGATCATTAGCATCATCCCGGATAAATACCATCTGATGGGTCTTTGAAATTTAATACTTACTTGAAATCCTCAACACATTCTAAACGTAGGTGGAAGGAAATCGTTCACGGCATCCCATTTTCTCCCACGGCGGTATAAGTTGACCCCTTTTATGACAGTTAACAAATTGAAGTCGTACTCCTGTGTAATGGTACTGAATTATGAGAATTATTGACATGTTAAAGGTACAATAGTTGTACGTTGTTTGAATGAAAATAGGGATTTAACATCAACCAATGAAGATAAACATAGAAGCAATGGGAAACATTTATCTGTGAATGATATTACATACCATGAGTAACCTATGGCCTCGATTTCTAAAGTATCTAACTTCTCAATTTTTCAGTGTCTTCAGCAGTCGGTTTGGTTCTCCACTTGGTGAAAGATTCTCAGTGCCACTAAACCCAAATACATTACAGTTTGAAATCAACTTCACAAAGATAGCAACTCAACATGGACTAGAAATTAATCTAACGTGTTGCACTCTTATACAAAATAGCACCTGGCAAGAAGTAGAACTTCCGCTTGTACCGCATGAAGACAAGAGTTGGCATAGGCTGCACCTGACTTAAGTAGCTTGAGCTTCCACACAACATAATCCATTTGGTTGATAACTACAATTTGCTGAAAAGTAACAAGCACGCATGAAGTCTAAAACAAATATATTCAATTTTTTCTATTCGAATTAATGAAAGAAATGAATATTATCTAGATATTGTCCCATCTTATATCACTTATTGCAGACCACGCAATTGCACTTCAGAACTTAGATTGCGTTGGTGAATCTTTGGTTATTAGAGATGAAAGATACTGCTAGTTTTTTTAGAAACAAGGCAAAAGCTTTGCCTTTTATATTGATATAGAAGGAGCAAAGACAAGCACAAAGCCAAGTCCTAAAAAACAGGGCCGAAAAAACCCCAAAGATTACATAGCGCTTAACCCCCGATGATTTCTGCTAATTTCTTCGCGCCTGCCAAGATCCAGTTCTTGCTTTCGCTCTTGATGTGTTGGAAAAGTGCCGAGGGCATGGTGAGCTTGCTGTTGAAGACCCTCGCATTCCGTTCCTTCCATATCTCCCAAGTGATGAGGATGATGGCCGTCTGTATTCCTTTGCGAGATGGGGAGGGTAGGGAGGCAAGCTCCTTCCAGTAGTCAAACATGGTGGCCTTGGTAGATTGGAAGGCTTGGATTATGGAGGGGCAGTGAAGCCACGCCGAAGCTTCAGCCCAGACCCTCTTGGAGTAGCGGCACTCGAAAAGAATGTGCCTTCCCGTCTCAGGCTGGCATCTGCAAAGTTGACACGTCGGCTGATGTGGCCATCCCCTGATGGCGAGGCGGTCAGAGGTCCAGAGGCGATTCTGGACAGCCAGCCAGGCGAAGAAGGAGCACTTCGGAGGGGCACAAGTGCCCCAAACCACAGACATGAAGGGGCATGTAGAGGAACCGATGAACTGAGCCTTGTAGGCGGACTTGGCCGAGTAGACTCCCGAAGTAGAGAGGGTCCAAGTGATGGTGTCCTCCGTGCCGGGAGACAAAACGATATCCTGGGTGAGATTCCAGAGGATGACGAACTGCGAAATGTGCTCCACAGTGAAGTTATCGACGCGAATGTCTGCAATCCATTTGAAGTCAGTGAGTGCGTCGTGGACATTTCTGCTTTCCGCTTGGAGGCCTCGAAAATGTGGGGGGCTAACACCCTAGGGCTGAGCCCCTGAAGCCAGGAAGACTCCTTGAAAGAAGCCTTGAGGCCATCGCCGATAGTGACCCGAGTGGCCGCATTGAAGAGGCACCTGTCTGTGTAGTCCGTCGGAGTTTCGGTGCCAACCCATGGCTTCTGAGGGGAGGTCCACTCAAACCACAGCCACCTTAGCCTAAGCGCCCTAGAGAATTTCTCCAGGTTCAGGATTCCAAGCCCACCAAAAGCCTTTGGTCTGCAAACCTTGTCCCAGCTAACCTTGCACTTGCCACCGCTGACCTTCTCAGTGCAGTTCCATAGCATGCCCCTTCTGATTTTGTCGAAAGCCCTGAGAAAAATCTTATCCGCTTTGATGGCCGTGAGCAGAAAGATGGGCATCGAGGATAGCACATGTTTCACCAGGGCAACACAGCCTGCCCGGTTCAGGAACTTTCCCTTCCAAGGTTGGAGGCGAGAGGCCGTCTTGTCGATGTAAGCTTGTAGATCAGCACGGCGAAGCCTCCCAAGTGCGAGGGGGAGCCCCAAATACTTGATGGGAAATTGGGCGAGGGTCGCCGGAAGGTCAGTCATAATGGCGGCCAAGTCGATGTCATCACAGCGAATAGGTGATATGGAGCTTTTAGTGAAGTTGGTCACGAGCCCAGTGGCCTCTCCAAAATGTTGCAGGGTGGAGGCGAGGTTGGAGATGTCATTTGAAGTAGGAACCAGGAAAATTGCCGCATCATCAGCATAAAGAGACAGGCACAGGTTTGCTAGCCGCTCCAGCAGCGGCTGAAGAAGTCCCTCGTCAGTGGCGAGCTGAAGCTTCCTGTTCAGAGGATCAATGCCGATGTCGAAAAGCAAGGGAGATAACGGATCCCCTTGTCTGAGTCCCCTTCCATGAAAAATGTCCAAACCCGGGATGCCATTCAGAAGCACCCTGGAATTGGCGGTGGAGAAGAGGATGGAGACCCAAGCCCTCCACCTCGTGGGGAAGCCACGCCGCCGCATAACGTCCAGAAGGTAGTCCCATCGCATAGAGTCGAATGCCTTAGCGATGTCAAGCTTAAGAAGCAGAGTAGGTTCCTTGACGCGATGGAGTCGTCTTGCGGTGTTTCGGACGTACATGAAGTTGTCGTGGATGCTTCTCGTTTTGATGAACGCGCTCTAGCAATGTGAGACGAGGTCATTCATCTTAGGGCTCAGACGCCGCGCCATAGCCTTGGCAATGATCTTCGGGATGATGTGAATCAGGCTGATAGGGCGAAAATCCGTAATGGCGTCAGCGCCCTCCTTCTTAGGTAAGAGGACAATGTTTGCCGAGTTGATGACCTGGAAGTTGTTGACAGACAGCTCAGAGAAGGCATCAATGACCCTCATGAAGTCAGCCTCAATGATGTCCCAGCATGAGGAGAAAAAAGCCACAGTGAAACCATCAGGTCCAGGGGCTTTGTCTTTAGGCATATCCTCAATAGCGGCTTTGATCTCATCCTCCGAGAAAGGCAGAGCTAGTTAAATATTATTATATTCAGCAAATAATATTGATTCTCCACAGTATTGAACCCCGCATTGTTTTGAAACTGAAGGGTTGGCGTAAAATGGAGGAAACTTATAGTAGTTAAAGTTAGTATAGAATTAAAACTAACCGAAAGTTTTTGCAATGCTTCCTGAAGAGACAGATTGTTCTGAATGCACACCGTTGACATGTTAAGGATTTCACCTGTATCACCGAAACAAGCATTACTTCAAGTAAGAGACATTATTCGACTCAGGAGGCTAAGAATATGTGAACAAATCTACAGAGCAAGACTTGAACTATAGTGGCTTTTATAATGCTCAGTAAAAGTCTCCCTAAAATATTAGACACAAATGTTTATTCATACAGTTTTAATTGTCTTTCTACTTGTGTAACTGATTTGGATAAGACTTTTGGATGTGGATTCGGGATCTATGAAATATCGTAGTTGGGTTTCTCAATCCTTTACTCGTTATATGCACATGGCATCATAGGCATGTACTAGGTGACTAGGTCACAGTCACTTTCAATGCACGTGTGAGTCTCGTGCCAAATCCAGATGTGGCACTTACTATTTCTTGATCGTGAATTATATGTCACATTTTTTCCACAATCAACCTGTAACACTCAGTGACGATTATATTTAGGAATGGATAGGAGGGAGTACTGTGTAAACCTAGGTGATAGTTTCTTGGAACCTTCACCAAAATGAGTAAATAACATTAGCACCAATTTTCTTACTAAAGATTAACACACAAACATATTATATGTTATAGAGTCCACCTTGGATCTAGTCTCATCTTTATATACACCAAACATACAGTTGAAACTACTCACTCCAATCTTACTATAAGTATATACTTATATAAGGACGTAATTAGAAAGTTGAGTACAATCTACCTAGTAAATATCTCAGGTGGTGTGGATGTGTAACTGAAAGGTTGCTTTGCATCAAATCCAGAAGAGGCAATATCGCTTGTACCGGAGTTTCGGCAAATGATGTTCCTGAAAGAATAGGTTGAATGTATTGTAAGTATACCTCTAAAATTAAAGTAGACATAATATATTCACTTGCCTGGATTTATTAGTATAAGAACTAAATCAATTTTTGGATTGCGAGCTGCCATGGAAATTGCCAAGCATCCACCAAGAGAATCTCCAATCACGAATATTGGTCTTTTTGGTGATAAAGCATGCTCATATTTGACAGTTTCATCAACAAACTGTAGTAGCCCTGCACTGATTTAAATTCAACATCCATCACCAAAGGGAAATCTTACAAAGGTATTGTTTCTACTGTTTCAAGTGCCATAATATGGAGGTAACAATGTTTATTATGCCACGTACAATGCATGTTACCACATTGACATCACATTCGACGGACTATTCGGCCACTTCCATTTTTTTAGCTCCAACAACAAAATAAGTAATGAATTATTATCAAATCACGCACAGCATTAGCTTATCCTTGATAGTAAAATTAAATCAGTGATATCACCTTACATGTTTCTTTGCTGGGATTAAATCTGGCCCCACCCTAACACGGAACGGGATCCTCTGACTTTACCCACCCTGATGTTCTCTGACTTTGGGTCACTGACAAATGGGGCCCACCGCATGCGGGGCCCACCTGTCAGAGACACAAAGTCAGAGAACGTCAGGTGGGCAAAGTCAGAGGATCTGGTTCCCCCTAACACAGGTCTGATCTGCCTTTGCTCGGCATACAATAGAGCAAAGTACTATAAAATTAAATTATGAGGTACCCTAACTAAAGCACTTTTTATTGACTTTGCAAGATTTCAGAGGGTATATTATTGGAGTTAGTGGAAATAATAAAATCTAAGTTAATTTGCAAGAGTCAAACTAAATTCATGACCCATTTAACTTGGAATTAAACGATGATTAAGATTGGAAATTTTGGATTATGAAATTTCATGTTTTTATTAGTATGAATACATACCCTGGAATTAATTGTGTTTGTATAAGAGTCCGAATAAGGATGAGTTACTGTGTATACATGATTTTTGAACAGAAGTAGGCATGTGTATGATCTAGGAGATCTTTGTATTACTCAGGCAAAAGCTATGAAGTGCACCGAAATGCGAAAGCTAATGCAAATACTGTTGGAAATTTAAGCCATATATATGTACCTCCAAATGATGTACGATCGCTTACTGGTATGTGTAAGCAGTGCACCTCAAATACCCTGTGGATAAAGGAAGAAATTATCTGTATGTAATTTTAATGAATGTTTTGCCTATGTTGCAAAGACTCCCACAATAGATACATGTGCCTTTGAGTTTTGTTTATGCAACTAAAACTATATGAGTACACAGAAAAGCCACGACAACAACTAGGATGTAACATCCCAGATTTTTGGAATGTTTTAAAAATCACTAAAAATCGAAACTTTTGTTTTGAATAAAAATAAAATACTCAAAATGAAATGGGATCTAATATATTACTTTCTATTACTTAACAAACCCTATTTACAGATTGTTTAGAGTTATTTTTAAACATACTCTAATTTTCAAATTTTGTTTTGATCCATTCCTATGATTTGGAAATGAGTTTGTAGCTCCTTTTCAAAATGGTATTTGTGGTGGATTTCCTTCAAAACCACAAATAATTTTATTAAAACCCTTTTTCACAATTTAATAAGCAATCATACAATATATTTGAAATCTGATTTTGAAATGTATTTTAAATAATTACTTACCTTCTATTTTTAAGAATTAAGGATTTTGAAGTAAAACATCTATTTTGATACTTCAAACGATTATTTGTATTTAAAATGAATTATCAAACTCTTTTAAATAAAATATTTTGTATCAAGTATTTTTATTGGGTTTATCATATTGTCTGATATCACTCATATCTTTTTCTATATTTTAGTTTTAGTGCAAAAGGAATTTATAAAACCTTATTTTATAAAATGAACATAAAGGTTCTAATAAACCTTTATACATTATTTTGGATTTTCAAATTTTAAAAAAAATGTGTTTGGAAAAGTATGTTTGTAAGTTTTAAAAGAAAGGTTTTGATTTTTCAAATCTATAGAAACTGGTTTGATTTGAATTGGAATTTTAAACAAAAGATAGAAAAGAAATAAGAAATACAGAAAAGAAAAAGAAAAGAACAAAAAAAAAAGAGTAACTGGGTCGAGCCCGTCCTAACCTACCGCGCGAGCGACGCGTAGCAGCCCAGCCTAGCGCAGCCAGCCGCCGTGCTATCTACCGCCCGCGCGCCACCAGCCCAGCCCATCCGCGCGCCCCCCTCTCTCACCGACAGGTGGGGACCACCTGTCGGGGCCTTCTTCTCCAACCGCCCCGCACGCCTGCGCCCGTCCACGACCTCATCCACGTCGCCCGCGACGCGCCCCACTTCCTCCACTCGCCGCACCCTCTCTCGAACCCCAACGGCACCACCTCGGGCACCGCTTTAAAGCCCTCGAGCCCCCCTGCGTTTCCCCTCTCCTCCCTCTCCACATCGCGCCCCCAGGCCGCGGAAATTGCTCGCCGGAGTCCGCACCTCCCGCCGCCGTCCATCTCCATTTCCGGCGAGGTGAGCAGCCCCCTAGGCCCCAGACCCCTTCCATCTTCTTCCTCTCCTCCAGGCGCACCTCCCTGACCCCTTGCTCGATGTTTTTGCGCAGCCGTAACGCCGTGTCCGTCCTCGGCCGAAGCTCGCCGGCGCCACCGCCGTCTCCGTCCGCGTCCCCGCGTCGCCCGAGGAAGTAATCGACCACGACGTCGCGCCCATCGCCTCCGCCACATCACGCCGCACTTCGTCGTCGCCTTCCTGATACGTCCAAAACGTATCTACTTTCCCGAACACTTTTGCTATTGTTTTACCTCTAACTTGTGTGTTTTGAATACAACTAATGCGGACTAACGCTGTTTTCAGCAGAATTGCCCTGGTGTCTTGTTTTTGTGCAGAAAGTCAACTTTCGGGAAAAACACCAGAAAAGATCGCAAACCTCCTATTTTACCAGAAGACTCACGGAGCCAGAAGGGGAGGCGGAGATGGGCCACGAGTGGCCCAAACCACAGGGGCGCGGCCAAGGGGCCCACCGCGCCAGCCACTGAGGAGGGCGCTCGGCACCTCCCCGAGTCCCTTTCGACTACTTAACCCTCTCTGACCTAAAACGCGGGGGGTCGTCCACTTCATCCAGAAACATCACCGTACGCCGCCACCATCGCGAAACCTATTTCGGGGACCAGAAACTCCGTTCTGGCACTCCGCCGGGACGGGGAATTGGAGGAGATCATCGCCATCATCATCACCGACGCTTCTCCATCGACCATCCATGTTTCCCCCATCCATGTGTGAGTAATTCCCTGCTGTAGGCTGAGGGGGATGGTAGGGATTGGATGAGATTGTTCATGTAATAAGTATAAGATCATTAGGGCATGGTGCCTAGTATCCGTTGTTAGTACTTATTGATGTTGTTGCAACTTGTTGAGCTTAATGCTTGTCACTAGGGCCCGAGTGCCATGATTTCAGATCTGAACATGTTATTGTTTCATAATGATATGCACTGTTTATTGATCATACCTGCAAGTTGTATACACATATTGTTGTCCGGAACCCGCGGTCCCAAAGTGACAATAATTGGGACAGCCGAGGGGAATGGCTGCGATGTGAGGATCACATGTGTTCACGGCGTGTTAATGCTTTGCTCCGGTACTTTATTAAAAGGAGTACCTTAATTACCAGTAGATTCCCTTGAGGCCCGGCTGCCACCGGCTGGTAGGACAGAAGATGTTGTACAAGTTTCTCATTGCGAGCACGTACGACTATATACGGAACACATGCCTATGTTTACTTAGTACTTGGATGCTTTATCATTATTATCTGCAATGCCTATGTCTTGATTATTATATGAGCTATCTTATCCATGCAGCGCCCGTTCATCCATCCCTATGCCTACAGTGTTTTAATCCTACTGTTTACTGCAATCACTACTGCTGTCTCTATTTACTGCTGCTATTATTTCACCGCTACTACTGCTATAAAACTGTTGCTACTGATAATCTGTGTCGAGCAAGACTATTCACAGGTGCAGCTGAATTGACAACTCCGCTGTTAAGGCTCTCAAGTATTCTTTGGCTCCCCTTGTGTCGAATCAATAAATTGGGTTTTACTTCCCTCGAAGACTGTTGCGATCCCCTATACTTGTGGGTCATCAAGACTATTTTCTGGCGCCGTTGCCGGGGAGCATAGCTTTATTTGTGAGTTCACTTGTGATCTATATTGCTCGCTGAAATTTATTCATCATGGGTAAAGCTCGTGATGAGAGGGTCCGTGTATTGCCATCCACTACAAGAAAAGGTACGACACTTAGTACCTCTGCTGCTCTTGACTCACCATCTGTATTGAGTCAACTTGTTACACCACCACAATCTTCACGTGTTGGTACTACTGCTGAATCTGAAATTGCCTCTGATAATGTTGATGATGCTTCTACTGTGATTGATGAGAATATTTCATTAGGTCCACTTTTAGATGCTGCTATTGCTAGTCTAAACAACTTGAAAATACTAGAACACCTAATGGAAGTCCTACTACTCCTGTTTATTCACCTGAGTTAAGGGATTATACTTGTGATGATGATCCTGATGAAACTTATGTGGAACTTGATGATGATTTTATTGATAAATGTAATGCTACTACTGGTGCAAGTAATATGAGAAATTTTCTTGCACAACATGCTGTTAAATACAAGTTGTCACCTGATCCTAAGTTTGCCACTTCTCCTATAAACATTAAAGATAAGGATTATGATTTTTCTCTTGATTTATCTCATATATCTATTGTTGAGAAAACTCCTTTTTGTGGCACTAAGAGTGAAAGTGCTGTAGAGCACATGAATGAGCTCTCTACTTTGAGTGGCTTATTTTCTGATGATATTAAGAAGCGTAGCTATTTTGTTGCTAAGATTTTTCCTTTCTCATTAAAAGATGATGCTAAAGCTTGGTATAACAACTTGTCTCCTGGTTCTATTACTAGTCCTACTGGTTTGCTTGATGTTTTCTTTCAGAAATATTTCCCTGCTAGTGCTCAACATGATGCTTTGCAGAGAATTTATAACTTTGACCAGGAAGATGAAGAGAAACTTCCAGAGGCATGGACAAGGTTTTGCTCTCTTATCAGAGCTCGGCCTGGACATGATTTGGAAAAGCATGATCTACTTGATATATTTTACAGTGGACTAACTATTGAATCTAGAGCATATCTGGATAGTTGTGCTAGTTGTGTTTTCAGGAAAAGAACCCCTGAAGAAGCTGAAGAATTATTGGCTAAAATCAGCCAGAATTATGATGATTGGACTCTACCTGCGCCGACCCCCACACCTACACCGACACCAATATCAAAGAAGAGGGGAGGTATGATTGAATTGAATGATGAAACAATGAGGGAGGCCAAGAAGACTCTCATTGAGAAGGGTATTAAATCTGAAGATGTGAAGAACCTTCCACCTATTGAAGATTTGTGTAAGCCAATTCCTCATCCATCCATAATTGAGGTTCACTCTCTCCACAGGTTCGATGAAGGAGATATTCCCTACTCTAAACCACCTGATCAATGCTTAGATGAATTTGATAATTATGTTATTAAGCAAGATAATTTTAATATGAGAGTAGAGAATCATTTGCATGAAAACTCTCAAGCTATTAGTAAGTTGCATGATATTGTGGAGAGAACCTCCAATGATGTTAAGATGCTTATTAAACATTTCCATATGGTTCAAACTCAAATTGATCAACTCACTAAAGTGCAACAAGACATGTTAGCCAATGCTTCTAAGAAAAATTAAAACCTGTCTATGTTAGCACTAGAAGTGGAGCTCATACTCAGGATCCTTTATATCCTGAGGGACACCTAAAAGAATTGAACAAGATTCTCAACTAGCTGAAAATCCAGTTTCTCCTTCTAAGAAAAAGAAGAAGAAGAAACATAAAAATGTTGTAGAATCCTCTGAAACTGTTAATGATCCTAATAGTATATCTATCTCTGATGCTGAAACTGAAAGTGGTAATGAACTTGATAGTGATAAGGATAAAAATGATGCTCTTGATAAAGAAGTTAGTGAAAAGGAACCTGAAAAGCATACTAAAAACACAAAGTACACTAAGGAAGACTTCATTGCTAAGAAACATGGTAATGAAAGGGAACCTTGGGTTCAAAAGCAAATGCCTTTTCCAACTAAGAAACTAAAATCAAAGGAAGAAGAACATTATAATAAATTTTGTGAATGGATGAAACCCTTGTTCTTGCAAATTCCTTTGACTGATGCTATTAAATTGCCTCCTTACTCAAAGTATATGAAAGATATTGTTTCTAACAAGAGGAAAATTCCTAATGAGGAAATTTCTACTATGCTTGCTAATTATTCTTTCAATGGCAAGGTTCCTAAGAAGCTTGGAGATCCAGGTATACCAACCATCCCTTGCTCCATCAAGAATAATTATGTTAGAACTGCTTTATGTGATTTGGGAGCAGGAGTTAGTGTTATGCCTTTTTCTCTCTATAAGAGACTCTATCTTGATAAATTGATACCTACTGATATATCTTTGCAAATGGCTGATAAATCTACTGCTGTTCCTGTTGGCATTTGTGAGGATGTCCCTGTTCAAGTGGCTAACAATTGTTTAATTTTGACTGATTTTGTTGTTCTTGAAATGCCTGAAGATGATAATATGTCTATTATTCTTGGAAGACCTTTTCTAAATACTGCAGGTGCTGTTATTGATTGCAATAAAGGAAAAGTAACTTTCAATGTTAATGATAAAGAACATACTGTTTATTTCCCCAAGAAAGTTGACAAGATTTATGGAGTCAATACCATCTCCAATTTTAAAACTATCAAAGTGGGAAGTATTGATTGCCCTATATATGATCATCAAGAAGGATATCAAAACATTATGATTGGATCCATATCAATACAATACAAGGTAACATGAGTGTTTCATGATGTTTAAATCATTTGTGTCATGTAAATTTATTTGGTGCCAAGACTTGATCAACCTTGTTATCAAATGTATTTGCATACATGAAAGAGCTAAACAGCATTTCTTTCTTCAACTTTGTTTTACCTCCTGTAGTGATAATTAGGTTGCAAAAGTTTAGTTGTTTTGAATTTTAAAAATAATTTTTCTGCCCAAGTTTTATTAATTTAAATATCCAGATTTCATGCAAATTGAAAGTTTTCAAAATCTGTAAAAATTATACCATTGGTCCTATTTTTCAAAGAGCATCGTGGGAGTGCCTGGTGCTGACCAAGGGGACCCACCATGGGGCAAACCACATGGTGGCGCGGCTGCCCCTTGGCCGCGCCAGCCACTGAGGTGGGGCACCCTTGGCCCTCCAGCAGTTCCCCCACCTACCACTTCTTCCTCTTGCATCACTCAGCTCGTTTTTCTCTCTCACACTCGAGTTTTTGCTGTTCTTCCTCGCGATTTCGATCTCTTTGTTCAGCCCATCTCAGCTGCTGAGATTTGGGGCAATTGCTCTCAGGTATGTGACTCCTCCATGTATCCAAGTAGAATTTTGTTTAGTAAGTATACCTTGAGTATTTTGCTGCTGTAGGTGACTTGTTAAGTGAGTATGCATGCTTGTTCTATGTTGATATAATCAGTTTTGATGCATGTTTAGTCCTCTAGCAAGTCCATATAGTAGTTCCCCTCATTTGTATGCTTCAAAGATAATTTTTATGATATGTGTCAAAAATTTCAGAGGATGGAGGGAAATGAACACCAACTAAATCAATATGAATTGGTGGTTCCTGAGGTCATGGGGATCCATCGTGAAGAAGGAGTGTTCCCATCCTGCTATCCATGCTTGGAATTCATGAGAAGTTCGGGGATCTTGCGTGATTTTCGTACTCTTGTCTCTAATACAGGATTGAGTGATTTTGTAGAGGGAGAACCCTACCAATATGCAAAGCTAACTGTGTCTGTGGTGCAGGACTTTAGATTTGATTGGTCTTCACCTAACCCTATGGTTCACTATAAAATTTACAACAAAAGTGTCCACTTGCCTTTTGATGCTTTTTGTGCAGCAATTAGGGTGCCGCAATGGGGATCACGAGGGAAGATACATGGGCAACCCAAGCATTTGACGGACCTATACGAGGTAATATGTCAAGGAAGAACCTACTCAGATGAAAGTGGTAAAATTCGAAGTATTCAATTTCCATGCATTCGATATTTTGCTTACTTCATCACGAGGTGTGTACTTGCTAGGAAGACTGCAAATAAATTATCCATTCCTGATTTAGCTTTCCTAGCAGCAGCCTTGCAACATGATAAGAGTTATAATTTGGGTGCCTTGATAGCCTTTCGCATTGCTGCCAATCGCGAGAAAGGTGGATTTTGTGGAGGACTCATTGCTTCTCGTTTATTAGCTATGCATGGTGTAGTAGCTCTCCCTAATGATTTGCAGCTTCTTTAGAGAGGCTCGATTTTGCTTCCATGGGGAGGCATGGCTTTGTTACTAGTTGGTCTACTTTGAATAATCTATCTTATGAGGTGCCTTTTGCCAAGAAGGTGAGGTGGAAAATGGTTAAATCTGAGCGAATAGTCGCTTTGCCTGCACCACGTTTGTTTGATCTTGGTTTCAGGAATGTTTGGTCAGTCACCGAGGATGAATTCGATGCATACTTGAGGGAACATGCCCTGCACACAGAGGATGATGGAGAATGGGCGGACGAGGACTCCACTCAGTTTTCCGGGACTGGGGGCTCGCGCCCCTATCCTGGGGATGCTGGACCCTCTGCCTCATCTTCCTCAGCGGAGCCGGATGTTGAGCACGCCCAGTATGACCCGCCGGCTTGGAGTTCCTACCCGCGTTATTATTAGCCTCCACTTAGGCCAAAAGCCTAAGCTTGGGGGGAGGTATATCGACATCTCACTCATTTACATATCATATCTTGTCGATACTTTGTATATCCATGTTGCAGTTTTCTTTCTTTCTTTCTTTTTAATTGTTTACCTTTTATTGCTGCATTCCAAAACACAAAAAGACCAAAAATATTTCTGTTGTTTCTCTTCATTTGTTTCTTTAAGTTTCAGTATTAGTTTGCTTAGTTTTAAAATTCGGTTTGTTATTCAAAAATCCAAAAATATTTTGCTTTATTGTTTGTTTCTTTTTGCTCTTGTTTCAAAAACTCGAAAACCCAAAAATATTTGTTGTTTCTTTTTGGTTTTGTATAGTGTTTTCAGAGTTGGACAGCCATCCGTGACTCCGATGGAGCTTGGTTTTCATTCTTATCATTCGAAGCAACACAAGTGAAAAAGCAATAAGGATGATCTACAACAACTCGAGTTGGGGTGAGAGGCTGGTATGAACTCTATTTGTTTTCATTTTTGTACATATACTCATCTATGTGAGCATGCTTAGTTGGTTCATGTGAGGTATATGTCATTTAGTGGATGCTTAGTAGTTCTTGTTCTCTCATGATCGGTCCCAATTTATTAATAGTGGTAGCATGTTATGTTGATGTTTGCTTGCATTGTTCTATTCATAGAGGGTATGACATTGTGGTATCCTCCTCTGAATAATTCATTCGAATTGACTTGGCACATGCTCATGCATGCGTATGACTGAAAAACAAAAGTCAATTAAGCCTTGATGATTTATTTTGACTCAGAGTTCTTGTATCACTTTTATGTCTCAATTAATTTCATTTTGTCGCAAGCATGATTATGACGGTTATTGCTCTCTTGATTGTCGCTTCCCAGTCTATTGCTAGCCTTCACTTGTACTGAGCGGGAATGCTGCTCGTGCTTCCAAAACCATGAAAACCAAGTTATTCCAAAGTGTCCACCATAAATACCTATGCATGGCATTTCGAACCATTCAAGTAAATTTTCATGTGCTACCTTTAAAACCTTCAAAGTACTTCTCAATTTGTGTCAATGTTTTATAGCTCATGAGGAAGTATGTGGTGTTTTATCTTTCAATCTTGTCATTCAGACTTTCACCAATGGACTAGTGGCATATACATCCGCTTATCCAATAATTTTGCAAAAAGAGCTGGCAACGGGGTGCCCAGTCCCAATTAATTACAACTTTCATCAATAATTCTCTTCACATGTTTTGCCCTGATTTATCAGTAAGCAACTTAATTTGCAAATAGACACTCCTCCATGGTATGTGAATGTTGGAAGGCACCCGAGGATTCGGTTAGCCATGGCTTGTGCAAGCAAAGGTTGGGGGGAGTGTCACCCATAATGAAACTAAAATACATGTGTAAACAAAAGAGAAGAGGGATGATCTACCTTGCTGGTAGAAATAACGTCCTTCATGGGAGCCGCTCTTGAAAGTCTGGTTGACAAGGGGGTTAGAGTACCCACTACCATTCGTTGACAACAACAAACACTTCCCAAAACAATTTTGCTTCTGTTTTAAAAATAAAAAGCTCTAGCACATGATAATCCCTGCTTCCCTCTGCGAAGGGCCAATCTTTTACTTTCATGTTGAGTCACCATCCTTTCTTTGAGCACTTTCTCGAGAGCATAGTTGTCATTCTTAGTGTAATGTGCTTGTCCCAGAATGTGGTTAACTGTGATATAACTTTGATGCTTTTATCTTTGATATCTTTGATTCTAGTCTTCCCATGAACTTCAGAGGTGCCTGGGCATTTATGTTTTGCTGTACAAAAACGGGCAAGCGAGATACCATCTTATCATATCCTATTATGAGCATTACAATCTTGTGAATTAATATGTTTCATGTTTGTCGCTATTAGTATGTTGGTATCTTTTCATAGTTTACATGCCTATTGAGTGACATTATTTGCATTTGCCTCATCTTGAATTGCCTAAGCATTTGTTCATATAGTGAGAATATATGCATCATATGAAGCAAATGTGTTCGTGAAAGTCTTTTATCGCACTCAGTTGTTAACTGAATTGCTTGAGGACAAGCAATAAGCTAAGCTTGGGGGGAGTTGATACGTCCAAAACGTATCTACTTTCCCGAACACTTTTGCTATTGTTTTACCTCTAACTTGTGTGTTTTGAATACAACTAATGCGGACTAACGCTGTTTTCAGCAGAATTGCCCTGGTGTCTTGTTTTTGTGCAGAAAGTCAACTTTCGGGAAAAACACCAGAAAAGATCGCAAACCTCCTATTTTACCAGAAGACTCACGGAGCCAGAAGGGGAGGCGGAGATGGGCCACGAGTGGCCCAAACCACAGGGCGGCGCGGCCAGGGGGCCCACCGCGCCAGCCACTGAGGAGGGCGACTCGGCACCTCCCCGAGTCCCCCTTTCGACTACTTAACCCTCTCTGACCTAAAACGCGGGGGGTCGTCCACTTCATCCAGAAACATCACCGTACGCCGCCACCATCGCGAAACCTATTTCGGGGACCAGAAACTCCGTTCTGGCACTCCGCCGGGACGGGGAATTGGAGGAGATCATCGCCATCATCATCACCGACGCTTCTCCATCGACCATCCATGTTTCCCCCATCCATGTGTGAGTAATTCCCTGCTGTAGGCTGAGGGGGATGGTAGGGATTGGATGAGATTGTTCATGTAATAAGTATAAGATCATTAGGGCATGGTGCCTAGTATCCGTTGTTAGTACTTATTGATGTTGTTGCAACTTGTTGAGCTTAATGCTTGTCACTAGGGCCCGAGTGCCATGATTTCAGATCTGAACATGTTATTGTTTCATAATGATATGCACTGTTTATTGATCATACCTGCAAGTTGTATACACATATTGTTGTCCGGAACCCGCGGTCCCAAAGTGACAATAATTGGGACAGCCGAGGGGAATGGCTGCGATGTGAGGATCACATGTGTTCACGGCGTGTTAATGCTTTGCTCCGGTACTTTATTAAAAGGAGTACCTTAATTACCAGTAGATTCCCTTGAGGCCCGGCTGCCACCGGCTGGTAGGACAGAAGATGTTGTACAAGTTTCTCATTGCGAGCACGTACGACTATATACGGAACACATGCCTATGTTTACTTAGTACTTGGATGCTTTATCATTATTATCTGCAATGCCTATGTCTTGATTATTATATGAGCTATCTTATCCATGCAGCGCCCGTTCATCCATCCCTATGCCTACAGTGTTTTAATCCTACTGTTTACTGCAATCACTACTGCTGTCTCTTTTACTGCTGCTATTATTTCACCGCTACTACTGCTATAAAACTGTTGCTACTGATAATCTGTGTCGAGCAAGACTATTCACAGGTGCAGCTGAATTGACAACTCCGCTGTTAAGGCTCTCAAGTATTCTTTGGCTCCCCTTGTGTCGAATCAATAAATTGGGTTTTACTTCCCTCGAAGACTGTTGCGATCCCCTATACTTGTGGGTCATCACTTCCCGGAGCGAGGAAACCACCGGAGCGCCGTGCCGCCGCCGCATCATCTCCAGCGACCATTCGCGCCGCCACGGTGAGCCTTTCTCTCCCAGCCGTTGGATCTGCGTGGAACGGCCGTGATTAGATCACTTAGCAAACCGGTACCGACCAATCACAGAGCGACACGTAGCCCGGGATTTTCTGAGAATTATCCCGATTTGTTTTAATTTAGCAGTTTTGCAGAAAAGCCCCTGTAACTTAGAACCTTTATAACTTTTTATCTGTTTGGCCAAATTTTACAAACTTTATATTTTTGAAAAGCTATGGACTTGTAGAATCTTTTAGAACTGTTAGTTTGTATTTTTGCCATAGTTTAAATAATTCAAATTTCAAATGAGGAATTTGAGTACATTTGCCATAACTTTATTTTTATAAGTCCAAAATTTGCAAATAAAATATTTTTGGAAACCTTAGCTTCTGTAGAATAACTTAGTCACTTGTAGAAATATTTTTTGAATACTTTTTAAACAATTCAAAAACCAGAGACTCAATTGGAGTATTTTGGATATAGTTTAAATCCTATAAATTACTTTAATATGGATTCCTTTTGAAAAGTGACCCAAATAGTTGCCTCTGACCAGAAAGACCAAAAACCATATTTTAGAATTAATAACAGCCCAAATTATTAAAGTTGTGTTTATGATCTTACTAAAATGTTTTATGCAAATTTCTTCATTATAAAAATGTGTTAAACTTTTCCAAAATGCCTTATGTAACCATTTGATCTAGACCAACTTTTTTAGAACCTTTGGAACCCCACAGCAACTCATTTGACATTCATGATGTTCATACTTAGTTGCTTGACCAACCTTTCACCACAATGGAAAACCCTAAACCTTATCACATTAATTCTTTTTGCATATTGAATTATGTGATAACCCTCGACCAATGTTTTGTGAAGACCTTGATGTGTATGTTTGCTTTTGTATGCAATGATGTTGTTGAATTGCCTGTTTATTGTTGTGTTATCTCTATGTTTAGATTGTACGGAGTGCCTTACGTGTTGTGAAGAGTGTAACTTCAACTCTTCAGTTGGCCAAGGCAAGTGACACCATAAAAGTCCTACTACTTTTACTACTATGCACTTAGAGTTTTCAGTAGTATGCATGATAGGCTTGTTACTGAATATTATACTATGCTATGCTCCTATTGGTGTGTAGCCATCCCCCACCCAGAACTTTGTAGTATGGAACTTAGTATAGTCATGCTATGAAAAATGTTTTGATTAGTTGGATAGTGATGAAAACTAATAACTAATCAATGAACTACCTGGGTGCTGGTTGGAGGACCATGGTGGTGACTACTCAGGGGTCCATGTCTATGGTTCATGTCTATGGTAATTTGCCCTTGGTGGAAGTGCACACTTGTGGAAAGTCACCCAGGCTTAAAGAGATTGTAGACTCTCCTTGTTCAGTAGCTTCTAGTGCAGCCACATGTCATATGGGCTCTGTCTTGATCAATTAGGTTGTGAGACCCTGGTTCTGTCGTGACCAACAGATGTAGGGGATGATAGGTTGGAGTGGGTCCGACGTGACTCCGGGGAATTACTTCTGAAAGATCTCGTCTCGGTCTTCTCTTTTCCATTGCATAATTGGTTGCAATGGAGGATGGAATGATTGGGTCTTGTGGTGAAAGTGCACACCCTCTCGAGAGTTAAAACTAAGTATACTTAGCCGTGTCCCCGGTTATGGACATTTTGAGCAACTAGACCGGGAAGCTGTTGAAGATCTCCTCATCCCAATTTCTAAATTTAAAACTTGAGGGTGAACAAGGGATGGGAGCTCACTGATGTCTATCAGTGGTACTTGCCATGAGTAGTTGTCAAAGGTGTTCACTGATGTCTATCAGTGGTACTCTTTGTCTATGATGAAAATTGTTTTACAAATGATAGGATAAAACTGGCTTTATGCAAAACAGCCTCAAAACTCCACTTAGCCAAATATTCATGTAGAATATAGGTTGCCATTATATCCACATAAGTGTCATCTTGCCATCACAATTCAATTGTGCTGACCCATATAGTTGGGCTGTAACTCACCGTTGCAGGTCCGTCAGACGATGAGTGAGGTTGCGACAGGGTTTCGAGTCTACAACCAACATGCTTGCCTGTGGCACATGAAGATGATGGGCTCACTGTATCATTTGCTTTCCGCTGTGTGTTTACTTGGTTTGAGCTAGCCTTCGGCTATGCACCTTGTATCGAATCTTTTAAATTCTGGATCATCGTGTAATATACTTTGATACAATGTTATGGTATTGCATCTCAAACTGTGTGTGCTAGCAAGTCGATCCAGGGACTAGCACGTTACACGGGGAATCCCAACCTTTGTTAAAAGGTGGGGTTCTACAGATGGTATCAGAGCACTGTGTTGCCTGTAGATTCGTTGCCCTAGGTTGGATTAGGTTATAGGAAAAACCGTATGAAATAAAATTCTATTTTGAGCTATTTCATACAAAAACTTTATTATACATTTTCTCTTTTATTAATTTTGAAAAAATCGCCTCCTTGTAACACTTATCTAATCATTTTTTCTACTCTCTTAAAACCCTTATGTAGATGACCAACTTCTTTGAGAAAGGACCTACTAGGACCATGAAAATGGAGAGTGAGACCGATTTTCCCATGGCATTAAGGAACATCATGAGGGACTAGATCTTGAAGGGGATACTATCTATAAAGGATATCTCTACATGAAGGATGGACAAGAAGCATGGCATGTTCAAGCCCACTTGTACAAGAACAAGGAAGATGACATAAAGGAAAAGGGATACCACATCTTCTGCTCCACGACACACCATCCAAGCTTCTACGACTCTTGCAAGAGTGCTGCTTGGAACGCGATAGATACTCTGGGGGTGATCCTAAATGCGAGACTCCGTGTGACGCAAGACCGCTTGAAGGAAGTGGAAGAAGAATTAGACGCTATCAAGAAGCGCAAGACTGGCAACAGGAAGCAGTATCTCGCTCAATTCAAGTAGTCGCACATCGGAGGTTTCCCAAGTAGTAGATAGACCACCAATTGTCCTTTAGAATTCGTTTTGGTTTGAGTGTTGACCATACCAACCTATGTGGTATGGCAATACTACTACGTTCGCTTTCCAAAACCGATTTTAGATTAGTTTGTTGAACTCATAGAATGTTTGCTATATGTTTGAGTTGTGTTCATTGTGTTTTTTGCAAGGGTAGACCCTTACCTCCTTAGACCTTTCTATCTTTATCCTCATCTATGCTAAACCCACAGATGCCTCCTCGCCGTGACAACAACAACAACAACAACGATGGGAACAACAACAACGATGGGATGCACAGGTAATGACCCAGCTCATGCAAGTGATGACCCATATGTTAGCGAACAACAACAACAACAACCCACCTCCACCACCACCCCCTCAAGTGGACATGCTCACCCGGTTCCTGAGGCTGAGGCCCACGACATTCACTAGCGCCTCAGAACCCGTTGTAGCTGATGACTGGCTACGCTCCGTTAATAAGAATCTAGTGACCATTGGATGCACGGATGAAGAGAAGGTTAGGTTTGCAGCACATCTTTTAGAAGGACCTGCAGCCAGCTGTGGGACAATTATCAGATCACTCACCCAATTGAGGAGGTCACTTGGGAGTCCTTTCAGGAAGGTTTTCGCACTGCACACATATCCACTGGTGTGATGAGCTTGAAGAAGAGAGAATTCCGCAACCTGCGACAGGGTAACCACACAGTTGCAGAGTACATAGAGGAATTCAACAATCTGGCACGCTATGCTCCAGATGACGTTGACACAGATACCAAGAGAAGGGAGAAATTCTTGGATGGTCTGAATGACGAGTTAGCCATTCAACTGTCGGTGGTCTACACACCCAACTACCAGTCACTACTTGACAAGGCCACTATCTTGGAGAGTAAGCAAAGGCAGGCTGAAACCCGGAAAAGGAAGCACAACTTTGAGAAGTACAACTCTGGACCACCTCAGAAAATGCGTAGTTTCCATGATGGCAGCAGTAACTCAGGATTCCACAAGCATGATAGCAATGGACATCAACAGGGTGGCAATGGACATCAACATGGAGGAAATGGCCATCACAACCATGGCCATCACCATAATGGAGGATATAGAGTCGACAACCACAACGGAGAGAATAACAACAATGGACAACATCGCCACAACCCTTCGAGAAAAAGGATAATAGCCAGGTGCAATGCTACTCATGTAAGAAAATGGGACACTACTCCAATGAGTGCCCAGAGAAGAAAGCAGATCAAGTTAAGCCAAACCCATTCAAGAGGGTACTTGTGAATCATGTCAATGCGGAAGAAGTATACAATGGGCATGAAGATATGAACAGTAAGTCCAAGATCAATTAATTGTCCAAGCACTCATTTGTTTGAAAATGTCAGTACCTACTTTATGTGTGAACCCATGAGGATGAAGCATAACTGAGACAACTAAAGATATAGCTGACCTATAGAGTCACCTCGACACAAGAAACAAGAAAGCTAGACGACCAACAAAAGTTTCTTTTAAGGGTGGTAGCCACCCAGATACCTCGAACCCATCCCTTTTTGCTAGCCTCTCCGAATCTCGAGGACGAGATTCCTTTTAAGGGTGGTAGTCTGTAACATCCCAGATTTTTGGAATGTTTTAAAAATCACTAAAAATCGAAACTTTTGTTTTGAATAAAAATAAAATACTCAAAATGAAATGGGATCTAATATATTACTTTCTATTACTTAACAAACCCTATTTACAGATTGTTTAGAGTTATTTTTAAACATACTCTAATTTTCAAATTTTGTTTTGATCCATTCCTATGATTTGGAAATGAGTTTGTAGCTCCTTTTCAAAATGGTATTTGTGGTGGATTTCCTTCAAAACCACAAATAATTTTATTAAAACCCATTTTCAGAATTTAATAAGCAATCATACAATATATTTGAAATCTGATTTTGAAATGTATTTTAAATAATTACTTACCTTCTATTTTTAAGAATTAAGGATTTTGAAGTAAAACATCTATTTTGATACTTCAAACGATTATTTGTATTTAAAATGAATTATCAAACTCTTTTTAAATAAAATATTTTGTATCAAGTATTTTTATTGGGTTTATCATATTGTCTGATATCACTCATATCTTTTTCTATATTTTAGTTTTAGTGCAAAAGGAATTTATAAAACCTTATTTTATAAAATGAACATAAAGGTTCTAATAAACCTTTATACATTATTTTGGATTTTCAAATAAATAAAAAAATGTGTTTGGAAAAGTATGTTTGTAAGTTTTAAAAGAAAGGTTTTGATTTTTCAAATCTATAGAAACTGGTTTGATTTGAATTGGAATTTTAAACAAAAGATAGAAAAGAAATAAGAAAAACAGAAAAGAAAAAGAAAGAACAAAAAAAAAAAGAGTAACTGGGTCGAGCCCGTCCTAACCTACCGCGCGAGCGACGCGTAGCAGCCCAGCCTAGCGCAGCCAGCCCCCGTGCTATCTACCGCCCGCGCGCCACCAGCCCAGCCCGTCCGCGCGCCCCCCTCTCTCACCGACAGGTGGGGACCACCTGTCGGGGCCTTCTTCTCCAACCGCCCCGCACGCCTGCGCCCGTCCACGACCTCACCCACGTCGCCCGCGACGCGCCCCACTTCTTCCACTCGCCGCACCCCTCTCGAACCCCAACGGCACCACCTCGGGCACCGCTTTAAAGCCCTCGAGCCCCCCGGCGTTTCCCCTCTCCTCCCTCTCTACATCGCGCCCCCAGGCCGCGGAAATTGCTCGCCGGAGTCCGCACCTCCCGCCAGCGTCCATCTCCATTTCCGACGAGGTGAGCAGCCCCCTAGGCCCCAGACCCCTCCCATCTTCTTCCTCTCCTCCAGGCGCACCTCCCTGACCCCTTGCTCGATGTTTTTGCGCAGCCGTATCGCCGTGTCCGTCCTCGGCCGAAGCTCGCCGGCGCCACCGCCGTCTCCGTCCGCGTCCCCGCGTCGCCCGAGGAAGTAATCGACCGCGACGTCGCGCCCATCGCCTCCACCACATCACGCCGCACTTCGTCGTCGCCTTCCCGAGCGAGGAAACCACCGGAGCGCCGCGCCGCCGCCGCATCATCTCCGGCGACCATTCGCGCCGCCACAGTGAGCCTTTCTCTCCCAGCCGTTGATCTGCGTGGAACGGCCGTGATTAGATCACTTAGCAAACCGTACCGACCAATCACAGAGCGACACGTAGCCCGGGATTTTCTGAGAATTATCCCGATTTGTTTTAATTTAGCAGTTTTGCAGAAAAGCCCCTGTAACTTAGAACCTTTATAACTTTTTATCTGTTTGGCCAAATTTTACAAACTTTATATTTTTGAAAAGCTATGGACTTGTAGAATCTTTTAGAACTGTTAGTTTGTAGTTTTTGCCATAGTTTAAATAATTCAAATTTCAAATGAGGAATTTGAGTACATTTGCCATAACTTTATTTTTATAAGTCCAAAATTTGCAAATAAAATATTTTTGGAAACCTTAGCTTCTGTAGAATAACTTAGTCACTTGTAGAAATATTTTTTGAATACTTTTTAAACAATTCAAAAACCAGAGACTCAATTGGAGTATTTTGGATATAGTTTAAATCCTATAAATTACTTTAATATGGATTCCTTTTGAAAAGTGACCCAAATAGTTGCCTCTGACCAGAAAGACCAAAAACCATATTTTAGAATTAATTAACAGCCCAAATTATTAAAGTTGTGTTTATGATCTTACTAAAATGTTTTATGCAAATTTCTTCATTATAAAAATGTGTTAAACTTTTCCAAAATGCCTTATGTGACCATTTGATCTAGACCAACTTTTTTAGAACCTTTGGAACCCACAGCAACTCATTTGACATTCATGATGTTCATACTTAGTTGCTTGACCAACCTTTCACCACAATGGAAAACCCTAAACCTTATCACATTAATTCTTTTTGCATATTGAATTATGTGATAACCCTCGACCAATGTTTTGTGAAGACCTTGATGTGTATGTTTGCTTTGTATGCAATGATGTTGTTGAATTGCCTGTTTATTGTTGTGTTATCTCTATGTTTAGATTGTACGGAGTGCCTTACGTGTTGTGAAGAGTGTAACTTCAACTCTTCAGTTGGCCAAGGCAAGTGACACCATAAAAGTCCTACTTTTACTACTATGCACTTAGAGTTTTCAGTAGTATGCATGATAGGCTTGTTACTGAATATTATACTATGCTATGCTCCTATTGGTGTGTGTAGCCATCCCCCACCCAGAACTTTGTAGTATGGAACTTAGTATAGTCATGCTATGAAAAATGTTTTGATTAGTTGGATAGTGATGAAAACTAATAACTAATCAATGAACTACCTGGGTGCTGGTTGGAGGACCATGGTGGGTGACTACTCAGGGGGTCCATGTCTATGGTTCATGTCTATGGTAATTTGCCCTTGGTGGAAGTGCACACTTGTGGAAAGTCACCCAGGCTTAAAGAGATTGTAGACTCTCCTTGTTCAGTAGCTTCTAGTGCAGCCACATGTCATATGGGCTTGTCTTGATCAATTAGGTTGTGAGACCCTGGTTCTGTCGTGACCAACAGATGTGGGGATGATAGGTTGGAGTGGGTCCGACGTTGACTCCGGGGAATTACTTCTGAAAGATCTCGTCTCGGTCTTCTCTTTTCCATTGCATAATTGGTTGCAATGGGGATGGAATGATTGGGTCTTGTGGTGAAAGTGCAACCCTCTCGAGAGTTAAAACTAAGTATACTTAGCCGTGTCCCCGGTTATGGACATTTTGAGCAACTAGACCGGGAAGCTGTTGAAGATCTCCTCATCCCAATTTCTAAATTTAAAACTTGAGGGTGAACAAGGGATGGGAGCTCACTGATGTCTATCAGTGGTGCTTGCCATGAGTAGTTGTCAAAGGTGTTCACTGATGTCTATCAGTGGTACTCTTTGTCTATGATGAAAATTGTTTTACAAATGATAGGATAAAACTGGCTTTATGCAAACAGCCTCAAAACTCCACTTAGCCAAATATTCATGTAGAATATAGGTTGCATTATATCCACATAAGTCATCTTGCCATCACAATTCAATTGTGCTGACCCATATAGTTGGGCTGTAAACTCACCGTTGCAGGTCCGTCAGACGATGAGTGAGGTGCGACAGGGTTTCGAGTCTACAACCAACATGCTTGCCTGTGGCACATGAAGATGATGGGCTCACTGTATCATTTGCTTTCCGCTGTGTGTTTACTTTGTAGTTTGAGCTAGCCTTCGGCTATGCACCTTGTATCGAATCTTTTAAATTCTGGATCATCGTGTAATATACTTTGATACAATGTTATGGTATTGCATCTCAAACTGTGTGTGCTAGCAAGTCGATCCAGGGACTAGCACGTTACACGGGGAATCCAACCTTTGTTAAAAGGTGGGGGTTCTACATAGGAATACTCACATGCCCAAAGATTTGTGCTGCAAAATAGTTCAAGTCCAACACCATCGGTGCCTGCGTTCCCAATTCGAAATAAATATTAGAGGGCCAGCAGAAGAAATGCTAGATAAGTTATCTTTACGAGACGATAATCTGTAACACTAGTACATATCGGGCAATTTAAGGCCCGCCATCGCACACGGGAGCAGTCTAAAGCTGCTGTTTGAAACTTGAGTTTATTCTGTTAACTCAAAAATGTTGAAACACCACAACCATTTTACCATTTACAGGGAACATCATTTGGACTCTCGGACCAACCTGGCGAGACGGGCGAATAGCTCCAGTGCGACCACTAGTAGAAACAGAGGCATTGGTGCGCCCCATTAGTGCCGGTTGCCACAAAAACGGTACTAAAGGGGCATTAGCACCGGTTGTGCTTGGGCGCCAGCAAGGGCCGCGGCGAGGACCTTTAGTACCGGTTGGTATGTGATGTTACGTGTGCTTCTATTCTTGTAGACAGTGTTGGGCCTCCAAGAGCAGAGGTTTGTAGAAACAGCAGCAAAGTTTCCCTTAAGTGAATCACCCAAGGTTTATCGAACTGGGGGTAGAGGTCAAAGATATTCCTCTCAAGCAACCCTGCAATTAAGATACAAGAGTCTCTTGTGTCCCAACACACCCATACATTGTCAGATGTATAGGTGCACTAGTTCGGCGAAGAGATAGTGAAATACAAGTTTAGGGATGATTATAAGTAGTAACTGCAATCTGAAATAAAGATGGCAGCAAGCAACCTTGTAGCAGAACTTGTTGTAAACGGTGTTTCAATGCTTAGAAACAAGGCCTAGGGATCATACTTTCACTAGTGGACACTCTCAACAATGATCTCATAACTGAATAAGTAAAAGCTACTCTTAAACACTTCTTGTTGGATAACAAACACCATTCATTGTGTAGGGCTACAAAAGCACACCTCAAGCCGGAGTAAACAAGCGCCACAACGTCATAAAGGAGTCACACACGGTGCCACACTGTCACCTTTACACCGTGGAGAGTACCGGAGTTCATATTAAAGTAACCTATAGAGTGCATAATAAGATAAAGCAACATCTACATATTCAACTAGATTAGCACAACTGAACACAAGTAAATACTGCTCGGGATTATTCTCCTTCTTGATAACACAAGAGTACTATGCGTAGGGCTGCAAAGCACTCCTCAAAGTCTGAGTAAACAAACACCACATTCCCAAGAATAAGCCATGATAAATATCTAAATTATTCATAGAGTCACACAAGTACCCACACTGTCACCTTGATACCGTGTTGTCACAATGACTCCAGAAACTAGACAAAATCACTTGAGTAGCATAAACATTATTAATGCATTCAGCGATACTAGCAATACACATGATCACATAAAGATCACACCATGGAGAGAGAGATGAACCACATAGCTACCGGTAGAGCCCTCAGCCTCGGGGGAGAACTACTCCCTCCTCATCATGGGAGTCAGCAGCGGCGATGAAGATGGCGATGGAGTTGATGGAGATGACTCCGGGGGCAATTCCCCGTCCCGACGGGTGCCGGAACAGAACTTCTGCCCCCGAAAGATTGTCGCGATGGCGCGGCGCTGCGGAAGTCTTTGGTATTAGATATTTTTAGGGTTTTCGCGTCGGGGGACTAAATAGGCGAAGGGGCAACGTCGGTGGAGGTCCTGGGCTCCCTCCTCACCTCCCGGCGCGTGGGCCCAGCCGCCGAGGTGGTTTGGAGGCCGTGGGCCTCCCCTGGCTTGCCCTTCTGGCTCCGTGTGTCCCTCGGAAAAATAGGAGGTTTGGCTTTTGTTTCGTCGAATTCGAGAATATTGCCCGAACAGCTTTTCTGGAACCAAAAACAGCAGAAAACAGGAACTGGCACTGTGGCATCTTGTTAATAGGTTAGTCCCAGAAAATGTATAATAATGATATAATGCATATAAAACATGTGACAATGATATAAAACAAGCATGAAACATCAGAAATTATAGATACGTTGGAGACGTATCAAGCATCCCCAAGCTTAGTTCTACTCGTCCTCGAGTAGGTAAAACGATAACAAAAATAATTTCTGAGGAGACATGCTTTCACACAATCTTGATCATAATATTGTAAGCATGTAAGCTGTGATCAAATCATTCAAAGCAAAGGTATATAGTTGATATCAAAAGAATAAAGCAAGAGTCAAACAAGCTAAAAGTTTTCATGAACTTGCTTTAAAGACATGAAACCGTACAAGGTTCATTAAAGATGGTTTAAGTATCCAGCGTAGAGTTCTATCCTTCAATCCAAGCATCAAGCAAATTTTCATAACATAGAAGGATTCAGCCAAGTAAACATAAACATGAACGTCATGAATCAACTGTTCGAAGTCTACTCAACCGGTGAGCGCAAGCATTTGGTATTGGCACCATGATGTTATGGCAAAGAGAACATTAATGGGGGTTTGGAAGGCCAATGGAAGAAAGTCTCACAAAGCTATAAGTGATCATTAGACAAGAGAAGTCTTATAATCGAAGCTATGTAAGGAGTAGTGATTGCCATGCAACGGATGCACATAGAGCTATATGTGTATGAAAGCTCTCCAATGGAACTATGGGGGTGCATCCAACTTGGTTGCTCATGAAGACCTAGAGCACTTTTGAGGAAGCTCATCATTGGAATATACAACCCAAGTTCTATAGTGTAAATTCCCCACATAGTTATACAAGTAGAACATGAAAACTCTCTCACATGGAGTATAGGTGCTAAACATGAGCACAAATGATGACTATGAATAATGCAGGTGCTAAACATGAGCACAACTTTGATAAAGGATAGTAATGTTGCCCCCTTTTTCTTTATTCTTCTTTTTTTTCTTTTTTTTTTTCTATTTTTTTTTCTTTTTCGTTTCACTTTTCGATGGCTCCATGGCTCTTTTCAGAAGGGGCAACACTCTAATATGATTACAACTTTTTGGTACAAATAACTCATAATGAACAAAACATGATGTATAAAACTGTATGCCTCTGCCAGTGTAGCAGGATATGCAATGATCTAGCGTAACATGGGTAAACCACACATCAGCTGTATAGAATCATGCAAAGCAATATAAATGATAAATGACAACAAGTCATGTAATGTAAGATGGATGTTGCATGGCAATATATCTCGGAACAGCTATGGAAATGCTGTGGTAGGTAGGTATGGTGGCTGTTTTGAGGAAGATGTATGGGCTTATGTGTAGGAGAACAAGAGGAAGTTCCCACGGGGTTGGATGTACTGGCGAAGTATGCACAACTCTCAATGTGAGCAGAAGGCAATGCACAGCACCGAAGAGGCTAGCAAATATGGATGGTGGAAGTGCCAAAAACCGTAGCTTAACATTAGTCAAAAAGAACTCACAAGTTTATTGCAAACAACTAGCAGGTTCAACATTAAGAGCATGATTAAAATTCACTCCAAGAAGGGCCGTTCACGGCGGTAAAGTACCCCGTTAGATCCCTCGACCTTCAGCACAACTTAGTTATTACAATGAACTTTCAGACATGGAAAGCTATCAAGTCCAACTACACCTTCAACAATTATTAGAGTTTGTAGTACGGTACAAGCTTAAAGACAACAATCCACTAATGATTTTAACTTAATTAACCAGCAAGCTTTACCATCTAAATATCTCAAAACATTTGCAAAGAATCAAGTTATCAAAGTTTCAATGATCTACAAGATTATGCAAGTTTTCATACCACTACCACATGCAGCATTTTCTTTCCAAGCAAACACCAAGCAACTTACTTAAACATAAACTCTCCAAATGATAATATAATGCAGCAAGAGAGTATTTATAAACACGTGCTAACAGCTCAAAGAGATGCATGAAAAACAGGAGCTAAAAGCACTGCAGTAGCTAGTTAAGAATACTCAACAAATATAAGTGAAGAACATGAGTATTCACATGAAAAAGCGGAGCGTGTCTCTCTCCAACACAAGGATTGCTAGGATCCGAATTTATTCAAACAAAACAAAATAAAAGCACACAGACGCTCCAAGTAAAGCGCATAAGATGTGAAAGAATTAAAATATAGTTTCACTAGAGATGACCTGATAAGTTGTTGATGAAGAAGGGGATGCCTTGGGCATCCCCAAGCTTAGACGCTTGAGTCTCTCTGAATATGGGGGATGAACCACGGGGGCATCCCCAAGCTTAAGCTTTTCACTCTTCTTGATCACATAATATCACCCTTCTCGCTTGATCCTTGAAAACTTCCTTCACACCAAACTCAAGACAGTTCTCATTAGAGGGTTAGTGCATAAACAAAAATTCTCATATTCTGTAATGAACAATCATTCCAAAGCTTCTGGACATTAGCTACAGCCAATGCTTTGTGGAGCAAAGAAATCCACACAAACACAGTAAAAGAGCGAATGCAAAACAAAAGGCAGAATCTGTCAAAAACAGAACAGTCTGAGAGAGAATTTTTTCGAGGCACTTAAGTTGCTCAGATGGATCTGGCCAAAATAATGAAAGTTGCGTACATATCTCAGGATGCGTGATTTTTCTCAGAATTTTTGAATTTTCTACAGGGAGAAGCTCAAATCGTGACAGCAAAAATCTTCTGCGCAGAAATCCAAATCTTGCATCAACTTTCAATATAGAACTTTACTTGGCACAACAATGCAATAAAATAAAGATACAAAGGAGTTGCTACAGAAGTACAAAACTCCTTGACTCAAAGAAAATAAAAATAACAGCAAATAAAAACGATGGGTTGTCTCCCATAAGCGCTTTTCTTTAAGCCTTTAGCTAGGCATATGATTTTATGATGCTCAATAAAGATGAGAGTTGAAACATAAAGAGAGCATCAAGAAGCATATATAAAACATGTTTAAATCTAACACTCTTTCTATGCATAGGAGTCTTGTAAGAAAAAAGTCAATGAAGCAAAGTGACTAGCATAGAAATGCAAAACAAGTGTAACTTCAAAAATTTCAACATAAAGAGAGAAGACTTAATATTATTGTGATATATGAAATCGTGTCTCCCTCTCTCATAAGGACCAGTAGGTCTTAAAGTACCCAGCAAATAAAAGCAAATCAAGAGAAAGCTCAAAACATTCATCATAAAGAGAAGAATTTAGTAACATAAAATTTCTATAACCATATTTTCCTCTCTCAAAATAATTTTCAGCGGCATCATGAATAAACTCAACAATATAGCTATCACATAAGCATTCTTATCATGATCCACATGCATAGTATCATTACTCTCCACAAGCATAATCATTTTCATTAGTAATAGTGGAGTAAAAGTATCACAACCATCATTGTATTCATCATAAATTGAGGCATATAATAATAATTTTATCCTCCATAGTAGGTGGCACCAAAATACCACTATCATTATAATCATCATAAATTGGAGGTAAAGTATCATCAAAGAAAATTTTCTCCTCAAAACTTGGGGGACTAAAAATATCATATTCATCAAACCAGCTTCCCCAAGCTTAGAGCTTTGCATAGCATTAGCAATAATGGTGTTCAAAGCATTTATAGTAATAACATTGCTACCATCATGCAAATAATTTTCCATAGGTTTTTTAATTTTCTCTTCAAAAGCATCATGTCCAATTCAATATAAATTCATAAAGATCTCTAATTTTTTTGTTGTTTTCCATTAAGCCTAACTAGTGAAAATAAAAACAAGAAACAAAAAGAATAATTGCAGAATCTAAAGGAGATACCTTCCAACGCTTACCTCCCCGGCAACGGCGCCAGAAAATAGCTTGATGTCTATGTGCTTCTATTCTTGTAGACAGTGTTGGGCCTCCAAGAGCAGAGGTTTGTAGAACAGCAGCAAGTTTCCCTTAAGTGAATCACCCAAGTTTATCGAACTCAGGGAGGTAGAGGTCAAAGATTTCCTCTCAAGCAACCCTGCAATTAAGATACAAGAAGTCTCTTGTGTCCCCAACACCCAATACACTTGTCAGATGTATAGGTGCACTAGTTCGGCGAAGAGATAGTGAAATACAAGTGATAGGATGATTATAAGTAGTAACTGCAATCTGAAATAAAGATGGCAGCAAGCAACATGTAGCAGAACTTGTTGTAAACGGTGTTTCAATGCTTAGAAACAAGGCCTAGGGATCATACTTTCACTAGTGGACACTCTCAACAATGATCTCATAACTGAATAAGTAAAGCTACTCTTAAACACTCTCTTGTTGGATAACAAACACCATTCATTGTGTAGGGCTACAAAAGCACACCTCAAGCCGGAGTAAACAAGCGCCACAACGTCATAAAGGATCACACACGGTGCACACACTGTCACCTTTACACCGTGGAGAGTACCGGAGTTCATATTAAAGTAACCTATAGAGTGCATAATAGATAAAGAGTAACATCTACATATTCAACTAGATTAGCACAACTGAACACAAGTAAATACTGCTCGGGATTATTCTCCTTCTTGATAACACAAGAGTACTATGCGTAGGGCTGCAAAAGCACTCCTCAAAGCTGAGTAAACAAACACCACAGTTCCCAAGAATAAGCCATGATAAATATCTAAATTATTCATAGAGTCACACAAGTACCACACTGTCACCTTGATACGTGTTGTCACAACGACTCCAGAAACTAGAAAAATCACTTGAGTAGCATAAACATTATTAATGCATTCAGCGATACTAGCAATACACATGATCACATAAAGATCACACCATGGAGAGAGAGATGAACCACATAGCTACCGGTAGAACCCTCAGCCTCGGGGGAGAACTACTCCCTCCTCATCATGGGAGTCAGCAGCGGCGATGAAGATGGCGATGGAGTGATGGAGATGACTCCGGGGGCAATTCCCCGTCCCGGCAGGGTGCCAGAACAGGAACTTCTGACCCCCGAAACGAGGTCTCGCGATGGCGACGGCGCTGCGGAAGTCTTCTGGAGTATTAGATATATATTTAGGGTTTTCGCGTGGGGTGACTAAATAGGCGTAGGGGCAACGTCGGTGGAGGTCCTGGGCTCCCTCCTCACCTCCCGGCGCGCCTGTGGGCCAGCCGCCCCAAGAGGTGGTTTGGAGGCCGTGGGCCTCCCCCTGGCTTGCCCTTCTGGCTCCGTGTGTCCCTCGGAAAAATAGGAGGTTTGCTTTTGTTTCGTCGAATTCCGAGAATATTGCCCGAACAGCTTTTCTGCAACAAAAACAGCAGAAAACAGGAACTGGCACTGTGACATCTTGTTAATAGGTTAGTCCAGAAAATGTATAAAATGATATATAAGCATATAAACATGTGACAATGATACAAAACAAGCATGAAACATCAGAAATTATAGATACGTTGGAGACGTATCAGTATGAATCAACCGGTACTAAAGGACAACTTTTAGTACCGGTTGTTAATACCAACCGGTACTAAAGGGTGCAGCCCCGCAGGACGGTCAGTGGCCCCACGGCAGGCCCTTTAGTACCGGTTGGAAATAAAACCGGTACTAAAGGTCCTGCCTATATCTTCCACCCCGGCCGAGCCAGCTCCATTTTGGAGCAACTCGACCCCAACCCCATTTTTCCTCTCTCCCAAGCTCTCCCAAGCTCTAGGTCACCCATTTTTTCTCCAACATTTGTCAAGATTGGTGGCACCCTATACAAGGGTTAGCAACTTCTTCATCTTCTCTTCCGGCTTTTCAAGTTTAGCTCATTTTCGTGCAAGTTTAGCAAGTTTGATTTTGGTTGTGCTTGCAAGGTGTTTGATGAAATGACTAAGTTAGGGATTTCATTTTTTTATATGCATTTTGAGCTCAAATTGAAGTATAATTTTGGTTTTATATAGTGTCGTCCCGTCCTGATCCTCACCGCCGTCGATCGCCCGCGCCGCTCCGTCGCCGACACCACCTCGGTGAGCCTCTTTTTTATCTTTTATTTTAAAAATTGTTAGTTATATGATTTAAATGCATAATTATTTCTTGTATAATTTTCTTATGTTTTTTATATATGTATAGTGTCATGGTTTTGATATCCGTCCCCTTCGGCCCTCGTCCGGTCTATGATTCGGATGTGGTATATCTTTTTAACTATTTATTTTGTTTCGTGTTTATAACAATCATGCCGACCAACTTGACGTAGATATATTTTTATTTAGGAGGTAGTTGAACCGGAAATTCCGGCCGACCCTATTGTCGAGTATTTTAAAAAAGAAAACGACGATTTGAGAGCAAAATTGAAGATAAGTGAAGATCTTCGTCTCCAATGCCTAGAAGAGAAGATGGAATTGGACTTGAAGATTGCCGACATCGTTGATGCTCACGGGGTCGAGCTTGCCGACGTCGTGCTCACGAGAGGAAGATGGATGCAATGCGCGCCAAGCTTAAAAAGATTAGAAAATATGCCATTAGTCAAGAGGCTTGGTATCATTATGCTGTTGGTTCAATAGTTACCTTGGTTGCGATTCTGATCGCATTTGTTGTTGGATTTAAATTCTTTAGATAGTTGTATGTTAGTTTCGATTGATGTATGTTTCGTGAGAACTATGTATTACATTTGGGCACTACTCTACTTTGATTTTAATGTGATGAACTTGTATAAATTAATTTGGTCACGTATCTCTATTCATTATTTAGCTGGTGTAATGGTTTTTGATATATTTATGTAATGCAGATGAGCCGAGAATGGATGTACGGTGATCGACGCTGTCCCGAGTTCATTGATGGCATGCATCGTTTTCTCGATGTGGTTAAGTTAAACAAGCTGAAGAATGGTTTTATGATTTGTCCATGTGATGAATGTCGGAATAACAGGAATTACCCGAGCGTAAGAACCATACACTCCCACTTGTTGCGACAAGGCTTCATGCCCAATTATTTTTGTTGGACCAAGCATGGAGAAAGAGGGGTTATAATGGAAACCCTGAAGAAGAGGATGATGACAACTATCCCGTGTTCTCTGATGAACACGGTGATACTACAATGGGGGAAGAGCATGAGGTCATTGTTGATCAGTCCGACGATGATGATCTTCGTCAGGTCATTCGTGATGAACAGATGAACTGCGTAACTGAAAACGAGTGGTCGAAGCTGGAGCGCATGTTAGAGGATCACAAAAAACCGTTGTACCCAAATTGTGAAGATGGCCAGAAAAAGCTAGGTACCACCCTGGAATTGCTGCAGTGGAAGGCAAAGAATGGAATATCTGACAAGGCATTTCAAGAGTTGCTACAAATATTTAAGAAGAATCTTCCGAGGAATAATGAAATGCCCCACAGCACGTACGAAGCAAAGAAGATTGTCTGCCCTCTAGGATTAGAGGTGCAGAAGATACATGCATGCATCAATGACTGCATCCTCTACCGCGGTGAGAAGTACGAGAATTTGAATGCATGCCCGATATGCGGTGCATTGCGGTATAAGATCGCGCGAGATGACCCAGGTGATTTGAGGGCGAGCCGAGCCCCAGGAAGAGGGTTCCCGCGAAGGTGATGTGGTATGCTCCTATAATACCACGGTTGAAACGTTTGTTCCGAAACAAAGAGCATGCCAAGTTGTTGCGATGGCACAAAGAAGACCGTAAGGAAGACGAGATGCTCAGACACCCGCTGATGGGTCTCAGTGGAGAAAAATCGACAGTGCGTTTGGGGATTTTGCAGCTGACGCAAGGAACTTAAGGTTTGGTCTAAGTACAGATGGCTTGAATCCGTTTGGGGAGCAGAGCAGCAGTCATAGCACCTGGCCCGTGACTCTATGTATCTATAACCTTCCTTGGTTGTGCATGAAGCAAAAGTATATTATGATGCCAGTGCTTATCCAAGGACCGAAACAACCCGGCAACGACATTGATGTGTATCTGAGGCCATTAGTTGACGAACTTTTACAGTTGTGGTCTGACGAAGGTGTACGTGTGTGGGATGAGTACAAACAAGAGGAATTTCCCTACGAGCGTTGCTGTTTGTAACCATCAATGATTGGCCTGCTCTTAGTAACATTTCAGGACAGTCGAACAAGGGATACAATGCATGCACGCACTGTTTAGATAAGACTGACAGTGCATATTAGGTAACAAGATTGTGTACATGGGGCATCGTCAGTTTCTTCCAAAGGCATCAGTAAGAAACGGAGGCAAGCACTTCAAAGGTTTGGCAGATATCCGGACGAAGCCTACACGCCGTGATGGTGATGTTGTATATGGCATGGTCAAGGATTTGGAAGTAATATTTGGAAAGGGTCCTGGCAGTCTAAATGTTCCGAAAGACGCAAACAAGCGCGTACCCTTGTGGAAAAAGAAATCTATATTTTGGGATTTACCCTATTGGGAAATCCTAGAGGTTCGCTCTGCAATCGACGTGATGCACGTGACGAAAAATCTTTGCGTGAACCTGCTAAACTTCTTAGGCGTGTATGGGAAGACGAAAGATACAGCGGATGCACGGCAGGACCAGCAAAGTACGCACCACGGAAGAGACAACCTGAATTCAGAGAAGTATCAAGGTACTTCCAGCTACGCTCTTACCAAAGAAGAGAAGGAGATCTTTTTTCAAGTCCTGAGCAGTATCAAGGTCCCGTCTGGCTACTCGTCGAATATAAAGGGAATAATAAACATGGCAGAGAAAAAGTTCCAAAACCTGAAGTCTCATGACTGCCACGTGATTATGACACAATTACTTGTTGCATTGAGGGGGCTTCTACCGGAAAACGTTCGAGTACCCATTGTCAAGCTATGTGCATTCCTGAATGCAATTTCTCAGAAGGTAATCGATCCAGCAACTCTACCAAGTTTACAGACGGGTGTGGTCCAATGTCTTGTCAGCTTTGAGTTGGTGTTTCCACCGGTCTCTTATTATGACGCACCTCATAGTTCACCTAGTCGAAGAGATTTCCATTCTCGGTCCTGTATTTCTACACAACATGTTCCCCTTTGAGAGGTTCATGGGAGTCTTAAAGAAATACGTTCATAACCGTGCTAGGCCAGAAGGAAGCATGTCCAAGGGCTATGGAACAGAGGAGGTCATTGAGTTCTGTGTTGACTTTCTTCCAGATCTTAAGCCCATCGGTGTTCCTCAATCGCGCCATGAGGGGAGACTGCGTGGAAAAGGCACGCTAGGAAAGAAAGCAACAAGAAGTATGGACGGGCATTCTTTCACTCAAGCACACTACACAGTTCTACAAAATTCCAGATTGGTGGCTCCGTATATCGTGGAACACATGGATATTTTACGCTCAGAATACCCGGAGAAGACTGACTTCTGGATTAAAGAAAAACACGTGGATACTTTCGGCAGTTGGTTGCGTACACATCTCATTAATGACAACATGTTGGACAAGAGCTATACTTGTTGGCCAAGACACCATCTTCGACTATATTGACTTTCCAAGGGTACGAGATAAATGGGAATACATTTTACACGGAAACCCAAGACAAAAAGAGCACTAACCAAAACAGTGGTGTCCGCTTTGATGCAACAAACGATGATGGAACAAAGGACACATTTATGGTTGCATACAGCAGATATGGGAACTTGACTATGGACCTTATTTTAAGATCCCTTTGTTTCAGTGCAAATGGGTTAACCTGTCATGCGGGGTAGAGATAGACAAGCGGTACGGAATGACTACAGTGGATCTCAAAAATCTTGCGTACAAAACCGAGCCATTCGTCCTAGCCAATGATGTGGCTCAGGTTTTCTATGTGAAGGACATGTCTTCCAGACCGAAAAAAAGAAAAGATAAGCAAGCCGGTACATCATACAATGAGCCAAAGCGCCACATAGTTCTTTCAGGAAAAAGAAACATCGTGTGGAGTGGAGGACAAGACAGACATGTCAGAAGATTACAATAAGTTTTGAAATTCCGCCCTTCAAAGTGAAAACTGACCCAAGCACCGTGTTAAATGATGAAGATTGTCCATGGCTACGACGCAATCAGAAGAAAGGGACACACAAGAAGAAAAGTGAACACTAGATAGGGATGTTGTTGCTGATGTGTAATAATGTATTAAACCTTTTATGTAACTATGTCCTGAAAACTCAGAAGAGAGATGTAACACTAGATAGGCAAGACATCTCTGATGATTTGCAACAAGTGTTGGGGATGTTGCTAATCATCAGAGCGTCTTGCCGCTGCTTGGATCCGACCAAACGGTTGCAGGACGTAGCTAGGGAACCCGAATGTTTTTTGTTTGAGCACAAGGTAGAATATATGAGTGAGTAACCTGGGAAACAAAACACACGGTTTCTCCTAGCTACAGCCCGACATGATTCACGGTCGAATGTCGTTGCATTCAGTGTCGGGCATAGCTAGGAAACCCGAATGTTTTGTGTTTTGAGCGCCATTCGATCCAAGCAGCGGTAAGACGTCTCTGATGATCTACAACCGTCCGGCAAGACATCTCTGATGATCTGTACCGTTTGGAACGGTCGCAGGTCATCAGAGACGTCTTGCCGCTGGTTGCCCAAAGATGCCTCTCCGAGTGACGCTGGAATGTTTTGTGTGAGTGAGTGACGCTGGAATTCCGGGAGGTGGGCTATATATAGGGTACGTGTGCTTCTTTAGTCCCGGTTGGTAACACCAAGGGTCATGTGGCTCACGATCCAACAGCTCACAATCACTCAAAAGAAACACACCCTGATCCAACGTCTCGCAAGCGCTTGAAAGAAACACACGATCCGTGTGCTTCTTTAGTACCGGTTGGTAACACCAACCGGGACTACAGTCGGGCTCACCCCTGATCCAACGTCTCACAAGCGCTCGAAAGAAACACACCGCTTGATCCAACGGCTCCCAAGCGCTGGAAGGAAAACACGATCCGTGTGTTCTTTAGTACCGGTTGGTAACACCAACGGGACTACAGTCGGGCTCACCCCTGATCCAACGTCTCACAAGTGCTCGAAAAAAAACACCGCTTGATCCAACGGCTCCCAAGCGCTGGAAGGAAACACACGATCCGTGTGCTTCTTCCTGATCCAAGAGCTCACAAGCGCTCGAAGAAACACACCGCTTGATCCAACGGTCCGAAGCGCTGGAAGGAAACACACGATCCGTGTGCTTCTTCCTGATCCAAGGGCTCACAAGCGCTCGAAAGAACACACACCGCTTGATCAACGGCTCCCAAGCGCTGGAAGGAACACACGATCGTGTGCTTCTTCTTGATCCGGTCAGAGTGGCCACTGGAGAAGGCCGGCTTTTGGAGGTGGTGTGGCCTGCTCCCGGCGGTGATCGTCGGTTGCGTGCTCGCTGAAGAGAAAGAAAGTTGGTATAAAAAACAAAAAAGAAAAGTAAATAGAAACCAAATAGATATAAAAAACAGGAAAAAAAAAGAAAGAAAAAAAACTAGAAAAAAAATTCAAAAAGCCATTTAGTACCGGTTGTACACTACAACCGGTACTAAAGGGCTGGGCTTCGCGCGGGAATTTTCGCGCGGCCCAAAAGGCACCTTTAGCACGGTTGTACTCTACAACCGCACTAAAGACCTTTAGTACGGTTGTAGGAATACAACGGTGTTAAAGGGCTGTTCTGCAGTTAAAGCAGGGGATCGATCGAATCGATCCCCAAATTCGCTAACTCCTCGACAACGACGACGCAGCGCGTCCTCGAAACACGTGCTGATCCCGAAGGCAAGTCTTGATGCCTGCACAAATAACGGGATTTAGGTTGAGACTCCAAGTGCAGAGTGTATAGTATAGTGGAAGACAGTTTTCCCCACGAGGGGTGACTCGAGGGTTTAATATCGAACTCTCGGGGAATCTGAAGTGGTAGATTTATCTTCTTATCCTTCTTTTGGTTACCTACAAAACAAGGTTAGATGTTTTGGTCCTCAACCTCACCTGTGGTTGTCAAGCACAAGGTGTAAGAATGATATCAGGATAGTTATGCAATGCAAAAAGAAATAAATATGCAATGATGGTGGATGCAATGTAAATGATATTTTTGGGTTTTTAATGATGTATGCAAGATGAAAAGTATTTTTGTATTTTCGGATTTAATGATGGCTGAAAATATAAAAGTGGTATATGGTGTTGGAAAGGTGTTTCTTATGATTAAAAATGGACTGGGGTTCATGGTTTCACAAATGCACTCTCTCTTTATAAAGTGGTAGACAATGGAACACACAGTTAACATATGAGATTGCAACACAGGGTTTGATAACAAGTTACTTAGATATATGGGCATCACGTCCTAACATAGAGATCTTTTGGTTATTAACCTCTCTTATACTCCACCAAGATGCGAACTAAATCATAACACCTCAGTAATTAAGATAACTCAGAGTATAGCATTAAGTATCATGACATGAAGTGAAAATAAGAACATGCTAGATCTAGTCATGGAGTAGTGGCAATGGTCACGCCCACATCCCCGGTAGCATGGTATTTTAGTTTATCCCTAGTGAGGTAACAAAGTAAGGTAAAGATACCAAAGTGGATCGCAGAACTTTCTCTCACGTTCACTGCACTAGCCACCCCCGTTACTCCAACTAATGCACACGTTCCCCCACACGCTCTCATAAACATGCTTGATCAAAACAAGTAGACAAGAACGGGGTACATAATATGCATCTATACTCATAACTGAAACAAACATTGCAATCTCAAACATATATTAACTCATAAAGATCCACCACAAAGGTATTACAACGGTGACCGTAATCATGTTCAGCAGCTCATACGGTGCTAATTAGTGAAGCTCAAGAGAGGAGAGATACATAAGTTACTTCCACAAACCCATAGTCCAGAGGTGGACTACTCCCTCTTCATCATGGAGACGGTGGAGAAGTCGATGGAGAAGATGGAGACCACGCCGGCAGCGCCCCGCCGGAGTTTTCCCCCTCCAATCTGCAGCTCCTGATCTCCGTTTCGGTGTTTCTGTGTTTGTGCGGCGCTCCTTCCAGAGAACGTCGGGGGACCTTTTTTATAGGCGTTTTTAGGTCAAGACGAAGGCGGTGGAGCGAAGATCGACGGCAACGGAGCCACGAGGCCCAAACGGGTGGGTCCCACGCGGCACAGTACCTGGCCGCGTGGGCCACGTTTGGCCCTCGGGCCTCCGTTTGCTTGCTTCCTTTTTCCGTAGTCCTTCTTCCTTCCAAATATTGACGCCCGTAAATTTCCAGGTGATTTCGTTGACGTTTGGGTCCCTGAAACATTAAAATAAAACTAGGGTTTTCTGCCTGTGCAGGGTTAATTCCATAAAAATAGGAAAATATGAAGTATTCCCAAAATCATGATAAAACATTGATATAACCCTTATATGATGCAAATATGATTGGAATATAAGCAATTAAAGTGCAAAGTTCATGTATGCATTTTACATGCATCAACATCCCCAAGCTTAATCCATGCTCGTCCTCGAGTATGAAGATGATAAAACTAACATGGACTTTGCAATTTAATACTTAACAATGGATATCAAAGATGATTACTATTGCTACATATAGTCAAATGATTCATTCTTCAAAGGAGTAGCAATATGCAAATAGTTTATGAAGTGATATCAAGTATTCAAGACAAGGATGTTCATTGATAGTTCACAAAGTGTAACATAGTAGCAAGTAATATGGAACACATGTATGCATAATGATAAGTAGAACATCCTACAATGGTCATAGAGTGTAGATGAAAATCTGAATATGATAGGTGTACACTTTGGAAAGATGTATATGTGAGTAGAGGTAAAGCATGCATAAGTTTCATCCAACTTCCAAACTCTTCTACTTAAGTTAATGATTGCAATAAGGTATTCATTGGTGTCAAGCTCTCATTGCCCCTATCATAGCATCTTGAATGATTAAGGTTAAAGTGAAAGCAAATATGAGTAGTGTGCTTGATAAAGTAAAGGTTGGATGTCTCATGCCCCTTGAATACAAGTACCTACACCATGATTACTCAACTTAGGAAACAAAGCAAGTTCAAGTTATATCATTGTAAGTAATAATAGTATCATCAAGAGCGTCAACTGGGGTACCTCTTGTCCCAATATGGAACAAGCCCATATCAAAATGACAAGACAAACAAACAAAATGAACAATCTCAACACCCTTTTTATTTACCATTTGGAATAGTTTTTTATTGCAAGGTGTATCACAGAAGGTTCACCATAGTATGTAAGTAAATTTCCACCATGAATGATGCATGGCTTAGATTAGCGGCCCAGGCGTCTCTCTAACCATTTATACAAACTCATTTAAACTACTTCATTTCCACCTCATTTCACCATGATAGGCATCCATAAACAAAAGTACATGATATCAACTAAATGAGATGAAGGAGCATGTTGAAAGCTTTGCATGTGACAGCACATATGGGCTAACTCCAACCCGAACATTTATCAAGCCACTAGCATCATAATCTTAATCACAATGGGTCATGTTTTATTATGCAAATAGAAATGTGCATCAAGTTCGTGAGAGCTATATAACCAATTTTTTCCATGCAATCAATAACATAAACATTTTCATTCAGAGGTAAGATAACACAAACAACATGTTAAACATACTCGGAATAGCATAAAGCCAATAGGTAGATATGGTGGACTCACTGGAATAACTTTGGTTGAAGGTGTTGGAAACAAGTTTTTGCTTGTTGGAGTTTTTGGGCTAGCAAAAGGGAGAAAGTTGACCATCTAGATGCATGCATGAGTGTCCATAGAACTAACTAATCCATGTTAAACCAAGTGAAATAACAATCAGCACCAAAACATGAATAAGTGATAGCTCTACAAAAAGAATTTGCAAACTATTACTCATAAACAAGCTCATGAATCATGCAACTATATGTATCATTAAAAATCAAGTCAAACATCCCTTTTCCCAATCTTATAAAAGCATCCAACATATTTCAACCCATATTTCCAGTAGCTCTCTCATATATAATTGATAGTGTGGTGGTCTCTCAAGACTCAAACAAAAACAAAAAACGACGCTCCAAGTTTATGCGATAAAGTGTTTCGATCGAAAAACAGAAGTTGGACGTGCAAACCGAGAGTGTGTAGGTCCAGTGGGGTTGTCTTCACATCCCCAAGCTTATGGTCTTCACCATCCTTGGATAGCTCTTGGTGCATCTCCTCCAATCCCTGTGAAAAAACTTCAAAACACCGTTTCTCCCATCTCTTTTCTGTGGGGTGCATTAATAGTGATAAACAAATAGGTTCCTTGCTGCATATAATCCTTGAACAAAAATTCATATGAATGTCCAGAAAGTGTATAATGTTGTATGCCTACTCATAAACTCAATTGGATCAAAAAGATTCAACTTAAAAGCTCAAAGCATGCATCAAACAAAATGGGACAGAATCTGTCCAGAAAAACAGCAGCAGCAAAACGTATTTTTCTACCCTACCAAACTTTCTCGAAAAATTCCGAAAAAATTCATGCATACAGAGGATGAAAAGTTGCAACTACAGTTCAAATATGAGCTCATTCGGAGTTACAGAATAAGAATTAAAAATCATACCGTGCACTGACTCGTGCAGGAATAAAATCTCCGAACTCAATAAGCAACTTTTCAAACCAAAAAGGGTAAAACTTGGCACTTTATTAAAAACTCCAGAACCTAACTAGACACAAAATCTTGTTACAGCAAGAGGACACAAAGAAAAATCACACAAAAAATAACCGGGTTGCCTCCCGCAAAGCGCTTTCTTTATAGCCATATAGCTAGGCTTCTTACTTGTTGTTTATTGTGACGAAGCTCATGAGGGAGCTTGAACTTTGGTGGTTCCCTCTTCCTTGGAAAGTGTTCCATGCACTTCTTGTGTGGAAACTGAAACTTTACATTCCCTTCCTTTGAATCAATGATAGCACCTGTGGTACGAAGAAAAGGTCTTCCAAGAATAATAGGACTAGAGGTTTTATTCCCCATATCCATGATTAGAAAATCCACAGGCACAAAAGTCATATGTAACTCTACCATAACATCACTTACTTTTCCCAAAGCATGTTTAATAGAGTCATCAGCAAGTGCTAGTTCAATAGAGCATTTTTCAAGATTTTTCAATTCAAGCACTTCATATAGTTCTTTAGATAAAACAGAGACACTAGATCCTAGATCAAGTATGGCATGGTGTGTCTCTTTTCCAATAGTTACTAGTACCTTAGGTATCCACATATCCCCAAGCTTAGGTGGTATCATAGCCTCTTGGTTGTACCTAGCAATCTTTTCTTTCAAGACATGATTAGCAATATAAGAACCAAAACCTGCTTGGTTAGTGTTGATGGAAGGATCACTTGCAAATTTTTGTAAGATAGATATTAATTCATGCAAGCTACAATTTTCTAAGTCAAGCAAAGGATCCTTGACTTCATTAAGCATTTTAACTTCCTCAACTTTCTTTTCATTTTTCAATATTCATAAGGTCATCCTCCCTTCAACATGATTCTTAATATCCCTATCTAAAGGTTCCAGCATAGAAGATATTCTTTCATTCAATTCCCTAGTCAACTTCTTTTTAGACTTGGCATAGTTCAATATTGTTTCCATTTTCAAAGAGATTCCAGAAAGAGTGTTATTTGTCTTTTTCATCCTAGACTTGGTATGAAGGATAAATGAATGCAAATCATTTTTAGTAGGATAGTCCTCCACATAAGTTTGTAGACATAAAGTTGACCTATCCATAGAAGCTTTTAGTTGTTTGATCCCAGTTTCATATTTGGATTCTATAGAATTCCCAAATAAATTTTCCATCAAATTATTAGCATGTGAGGGATTTCCAGAAGCAAATTTTCCACTAGTCAATGAGTCTAGAAAACATTTAGACCAGCCATCTATACCTTTATAGAAGTTTCTTATCACAGTGGCAGGAGTATATTTAATGACACCATTTTTACTAGTGTCCTTAATTCTATACCAAGCATCCATCAATGACTCTCCATAGTATTGACCAAAGTTGTTCATTTCAGCACTAGGATTCATTTTAGCAAGTTTTTTTTGGTATTTTAATTTTTTATGCAAAACTGAAATAAATATGATATGATATGCAATGACACTAACAAAACAAATAAATTGCTTTGTAAGTAAAGATGGATAAGATGGTGCTCACGTAGGTGCAACCTCCCCAAGCTTAGGTGTTAGCACAAGTTGGTGACGTTGACTTTGTTGTGAGATGAATGCGATGATGCACACCCTTGGATAAATCTCTCAGCTACGATTCCCCGGCAACGGCGCCAGAAAACGTCTTGATGATCCCGAAGAGCAAGTCTTGATGCCTGCACAAATAAACGGGATTAGGTTGAGACTCCAAGTGCAGAGTGTATAGTAAGTGGAAGACAGTTTTCCCCACGAGGGGTGACTCGAGGGTTTAATATCGAACTCTCGGGAATCTGAAGTGGTAGATTTATCTTCTTATCCTTCTTTTGGTTACCTACAAAACAAGGTTAGATGTTTTGGTCCTCAACCTCACCTGTGGTTGTCAAGCACAAGGTGTAAGAATGATATCAGGATAGTTATGCAATGCAAACAAGAAATAAATATGCAATGATGGTGGATGCAATGGTAAATGATATTTTTGGGTTTTTAATGATGTATGCAAGATGAAAAGTATTTTTGTATTTTCGGATTTAATGATGGCTGAAAATAGAAAAGTGGTATATGGTGTTGGAAAGGTGTTTCTTATGATTAAAAATGGACTGGGGTTCATGGTTTCACAAATGCACTCTCTCTTTATAAAGTGGTAGACAATGGAACACACACAGTTAACATATGAGATTACAACACAGGGTTTGATAACAAGTTACTTAAATATATGGGCATCACGTCCTAACATAGAGATCTTTTGGCTAACACCAGAAAATTGCTCTTTCATAACAAGATTTAATAAAGCAGGTTTAATTTCATAAAATTCTGCTTTAGAAGCAGGTGGAGCAATAGGAGTGCATATGAAATCATTGTTGTTTGTGCTAGTGAAGTCACACAACTTAGTGTTCTCAGGAGCATTAATTTTAAAAACAAAATCAAACCGAATTAAACAAGTAACTAATTTTTTTGTGTTTTTGATAAAGAGAGCAAACAAGATTAAATAAAAATAAACTAAGCAAGACAAATAACAAAGTAAAGAGATTGGGTGTGAGAGACTCTCCTTGCAGAAGCAATTCGGTTTTCCCCGGCAACGGCGCCAGAAAACGTGTTGCTAGCTCTAAGTTGACGAGGGAATATCTCCCCGGCAACAGTGCCAGAAACAATGCTTGTACGTCACACGTCAGTTGGGAACCCCAAGAGGAAGGTATGATGAGTGCAGCAGCAAGTTTTCCCTCAGTATGAAACCAAGGTTTAATCGAACCAGTAGGAAAACGAGGTTGCTTCGAAGGTGTTGGTGAAGGAGTGTAGTGCGGCGCAACACCAGGGATTCCGGTGCCAACGTGGAACCTGCACAACACAATCAAATTACTTTGCCCCAACTTAACAGTGAGGTTGTCAATCTCACCGGCTTGCTGAAAACAAAGGGTTAAACGTATCGAATGGAAGATGATGTTTGTTTGCATAAAACAGTAGAGAACAATGATTGCAGTAGATTGTATTTCAGATGTAAAAGAATGGACCGGGGTCCACAGTTCACTAGTGGTGTCTCTCCAATAAGATAACTAACATGCTGGGTAAACAAATTACAGCTGGGCAATTGACAATTGATAAGTGCATATAACATGCATGTGTGAGTTGTGGTGTCTACTATGAGATTCATTTGGGCATTACGACAAAGTACATAGTCCGCTATCCAGCATGCATCTATGCCTAAATAGTCCACTTTCCGGTTAACATCCGTACCCCTTCCAGTATTAAGTTGCAAGCAACAGACAATTGCATTAAGTAATGTGCGTAATGTAAACAATACATTCATCCTTGAATAAAGCATTGCTGTTTTATCCCTAGTGGCAACAACACATCTACAACCTTAGAACTTGCTGTCACTATCCCAGGTTAAATAGAGGTTGAACCCAACTATCATGCATAAATACCCCCTCTTGGAGTTACAAGTATTCACTTGGCCAAGGCTTCAATAAGTAACGGAGAGCATGCAAGATCACAAATGACATAGAAATGATAATATAATATTCAGCTCCACATAGGTATCAATATAAGTCAGATCCCAGCAAACACAACATGTAGCATTACAATAAGATGATCTTGATCATGATAGGCAGCTCACAAGATCTAAACATGATGGCACAAGTGGAGAAGACAACCATCTAGCTACTGCTATGGACCCATAGTCCAAGGATGAACTACTCACGCATCACTCCGGAGGCGGGCATGGCGATGTAGAGCCCTCCGGTGATGATTCCCCTCTCCGGCAGGGTGCCGGGAAGAGCTTCAGAACCCCCGAGTTAGGGTTGACGACGGCGGCGGCAGCGAATATGTTCTGGATGAAAGGCTCGGTGTTTTAGGGTTTTCACGTCTCGGGGAATAAATAGGCGAAGGGGCGATGTCGGCGGACCCCCGAGGGGCCCAAACCACCAGGTGGCGCGGCTGGGCCCACTGCCGCGCCGGCCTGTGGTTTGGCCACCTCGTGGCTCTCCTTCGTCTCTCCTTCGGACTCCGTGTACGTGCTGGAAAAATAGGGACTTGGCCTTTTGTTTCGTGCAATTCCGAGAATATTTCTAGAAGTAACTTTCTGAAACCAAAAACAGCAGAAAACAGGGAACTGGCACTGTGGCATCTTGTTAATAGGTTAGTCCCAGAAAATGCATAAAAGTGATACGAAGTGTATATAAAACATGTAGCAAATGGTATAATATAAGCATGGAACAGCAGAAATTATGGATACGTTGGAGACGTATCAACCGACCCACCGTATGATCTTGCTATGAGACAAATCGTCAACGATGAAATAGCGATTGATCATCTATTTAGTTATCATTAGCTAGATCCCTATGCTATGAGAATATCTTGTGACCGCTTATTCGACATTCGAGTTTTGATTTCCATCAAACGTCTTGCAGTAACATGGGACTATGATATGTGGCTTTTGGGCTTGAACTAGAATATGTATTGGAACAGAGATCGTTCAAGAATGGCACTTACTCCTCTAGACGATGGAGAGATACATCCTCTAGGCCATCTCAAGTATTATTGTTGTCACCCAATCGTCTGGCCAGTCACAAGCGTGATTTATCACGGGACAACATATATACGGAATGAGAAAAGAGAATGATATTGGTACGAGAATAATATGTGTTATGATCAAAGGGTTTGATCACACTAGAGCACATTGTCTCAATTTCGAGATATCATTGGTATCGTGTACGTAAGGGGATTAAGCGTAATGGTTAACGCACAGGTTCTGTTGTTCATTCACAACACAAGGGTGCCAGTACGAATGCATAACCCACTGCTGGTTATTGTTTGGTAAGCTCCCAAACAATACTTTGTGATTGCTGAACCTTTCGGGTCACACGCTTAAGCTGTAGGTCAATCTTTGATCGAGAGTAAAGATGTAGTTTTAGTGGGAATGAGATTGTGTCGGAGTAGCTCCGATGTCACTGGACTTGTTCCGGTGAATTATAAGTTGGAGAGAATGTGGACATCAAATGTCCCGGGATGATATGAATGGTTTCTATCATCAGCGGATTTAATCCGAGTGCTTGTAAAGAAGGAAATATTGTTCCGATGTTTTTGTCGACGGATACTAGGTATCCCAGTTCATACTAAGTAATTAATTCCGGGAATTTTCTGTAAAAGAAAATATTCATTTAGGAATTAATTAGACAAAACAATTAATTATTTATTTAATTAATATATTGGAAAATATATAAAGGATTTTATTTGGAGCCCAATAAAAGGGGGCTGCCAAGTGGGCCCATGGGGCCCACAAGGCAGCCGCACCCACATGGTATGTGGGGGAGGGGCCGAGTCCGAGTTGGGGGGGCTCCCCCTCCCCGGCGGCAAGGGCGGCGGCCTAGGGCGGGCCCCACAAGGGGGCGGCGGCCCAGGGTGGGCCCCACATGGCAGGAGGCGGGTGGGGAGGAGTCCTACTCCTCCCTCCAACCCGAGTTGGAGTGGGAGAGGGTTTCCTCCCCCCTTCCTTGTTTAGGGAAAGGCAGGTTTGGAGGGAGGAGTCCCCAACTCCTCCCCTGAATCCGAGTTGGGGAAGGGATGGACTCCTCCCTCCCTTCCTTGGCCGGCCGGCCCAAAAGGGGAAGGGCTTGGCCCCTTCCCCAAGTACCTCCACCCCTTGGCCTCCTTTATAAGCAACCCCAAGCCCGTAGGGTTTGATACAACAATTGAAGCAAAGTTCTCTCTCTTGTAGATCTCATGTGTTGAGAATTAGACGTCTCTAATCTTCTCATATAGATAGCTAGGCGGTGAACGCACGGGGTGGGTTGACACGGTGTATGTGTGGATACCGCTAGAGCGGGATTTGCGCAAGTAAGTTCCTTGGACAACGGAACAACTTCATCAAGGTCTACATCAACGACGACGTACGGCAACAACCTCACCTCCCGGCGTGGACGTGAGATTCTTCATCAGGCTTCACCGACATCTACTTCGACAAACACAAGATCTTCCGCAAGCGTGTTTGTAAGTATTCTGGATCATCGCATTATGGGGTGCAACGTACCTTCATAGAATAGATCTTGGCGGTAAGGTTACGAATAAATTTTAAATTTTTCCTCGCAACCCAATATGGCCCACTCAGGGAAACTCACGCGAGTGGAACGGCGCTCCGACACGTGGGAGGCTTCATAGCTCAGGAATTCTAGCAGGATTGAATGTTGTAGAGATTTAGAAATTTTGACCCTACGGAAGCCGATTTAGGTTTAGTTGCAAGTGTGTTTTATCGGGCACTCGCTAAAGTTTTCAGTCTATATTGAGTGACGGACAAAACATTTGGCAAAGGACAAAGTTTCTGCCTTTCTGGTACTAGGCAAATGGTTGTACACGTGTAGGGGCGGCGGTGAATGGCGGAGCGACGTTGCGTCTACCTACATGTCGACACTAAACAAAAGTTTGTTTCAAGTATGTATGTCCTATATATATGTGAAACTTTTGCCAGTATAGCTTTTCGTGGAAGACATTTTAGTTGGACATGTAGTTAAATTTTCAGCACACTACGAACATGTCACTAGTTCTCGCCGAAAATCAGACGGTGACACTAGTTTTCTAAATCGGATTTTTACTAATTTTGACAACTTCGTTATTTCTATGCCACTATTTGACGTAGCCGGTAGGTCAGCCAAGGTTATGGTCTCACTAATTTTAAGTATGACATGTGGGTCCCACCTCTTATTCACGTCAACAAAGATTAGCAAATGGTCTAAAGAATTTCCTTACATGCGGGTCCCACCACATTGCCCCGTCAGCGACGATAAGGTTCAACCAGATAGATATCTCGTAGAGCCCGACTGCAGAAGTACACAACCTAGCCATGTCGCTCACATTCTCGCTTCGCCGCGAAACTATGTTTGATCTAACCCATTCGCCATGACACATCTATTTGAATGTAAATGTTTTGATGTCCTCTGGTGAACGGTTGTATTGCACTGCGTTCGGGGGCCGCCCTCAGTATATGATGACTAGAGCTACGCAATACTAGACACAACGATTGACATACTCGCTTTAAGATCTCTATGAATGATTAACACGCCGAAAGGGCCGTGTTAAAACAAAGATCATAGGACGCACTACGACAAAATGATCCCTACAAAAGATATACAGGTATATTTCTAGATTTTATCAGCATCTTTACCTTTATCCACAAGAATAATGGCACCATAAGATTCATAAGTAACATGAAAAATCTCAATTTGAATAAGTAGCCAAAATCTCGGATAAAAATCGACATTAAACATAAGGGCTTATTCACGAAAGTTATGCAAACCTCAAGAGGAAACAAATACAGAGTAATGGTAAGCTAAACTGAGGGGGCACCATATTCTCGGCTCAGCCATCCCAAGGGTGAAGGACAGAAAGTACACATCAGTATCGTGGCTCCACTAATGAGCAGCGTACGTAATTAGTAATAGCAACACGGGACGTGCAAATAATAATGCAAAAGCAGATAACTAAATCAGAAGGGTGTCGCCTTGGACATCGTTAACCCAGCTGTACTTCTCCATATACGGGTTGACGATGCTCTCCGGTGGATATCCATTGATGCACTCTGCCCAGGCGCCCTTGTCAGCCATCAGATGCTTCACCTCCCACACGCAGCTGTTGCACTTGAACCCTGACCCGAATGTCAGCATGAGTACCCTGTCTCCTATCTTCAGCCTCCCCTTGACCTCCATATACGACAGAACGTACCATAGGCTGCTCGCCGACGTGTTCCCCCATCGGTGCAGAGTCATCCGCGCAGGCTCCACGTCGTAGTCCGCCAGGCCGAGGCTCCCCTTTAATCCCTCGATGATCGCGGTGCCGCCGGGGTGGATGCAGAAGTGCTCCACTCCCGTCTTGAAGTTGATCTTGTAGCCGTGAGTGGCCTGCGTGTTGGAGATATGTAGCTTCTTCCACAGGTTTTTGGCAGCGAACCGCGTGTGCTCGGACACGGGCAGGATGCGCGGCGCGAGGCGACGCAGGTTAAGGGTCAATGCCCGAGCAGCAGCCTTTGGCAAAGCCTTGCTTAGACTGATCCCAAAGCGTCCGTTGCCGTCGTCGTGTTGTTGTGCGCATGTGTGCGCCTCGTCGTCGGCGGCGGTGTTCGTGCGCACGAGGTGGCGGAGGACCATCTTGGAACGTCTAGCGAGCAATGGGTTGTTGGTGAGGATCCCCACCGAGCCGCCGCAACGGAACAAACAGTTCCCCAGCATCATGGATCTGTCGGTGCCGGTGTACCAGTTGGGGGCGATGGACTCTGACGAGACCACGAGAGCTATAGACGTCGGTCGCGCCCGCAGCGCGTTGCGCGCGAGGTCTAGCGAGACCAGGCCGGCGCTACACCCCATGCCGGAGAGGTTGTACGCGGCCACGTCCTCGCGCATGCGGAAGCAGTGCATGATCCTGGAAGCATGGTTTAAATTTCAATGAGTTTTAATCAAAATTCACTAAAGTCTGGTGATTTCTGTAGACACCGAAATAATTACCTTTTGTTCAAAATAATTCAGCACTTTCCACTACTACACAGGAGTTAATAAATATTTTGATTATTTTATTGTTTTGAATATTTACATAAATTTTGATAGAATTTTTTGTCATTTGGCTGAAACAAAAACTGATATCACTGATAATGAAAACTGAAATTTAAACCATGCCTCGAAGCGAGTGACGGCGCGGGGGAGAACATGCAGACGTTGACGACCAGAACGTCGATATCCCGGGGCTCAATGCCGGTTTTGTGGAAGATCTTCGTGATGGCCTCGTCAAAGAATGCGTCCATCTCGTCGGGCGCATCCTTGTGGGTGGGCGCTTCCTCACGGCCCTCGTGGATGTTGCACGGGCAGTAGCTCTCTTCGCCAATGCCGGAGTTGACGATGACACGGAGGAGGAAGCGGTACTGGGGGAGGCCGAGGCGCTGATTACGTTGGATAACATTGCCGGCCATCTCCGTGCTCACCTTGCGGTCGTCGCACGGCTTATGGCACACGTAGTCCAGGAGGTAGCACTGCGACTGCCGCCGGCGAGCGACAGCTGCGCGTACCATGGAAGCCACCGCGCGCACGAGGAGGAGCACCGTGAGCAGAAGAAGCAGATCCATCTTACTATTCGCGATTTGAGTTCCGTGGAGAGAGTGATTTATATAGCCCACCATACATTGGCTGAACCGCCCACCAATAGAGTCTCTTTACAGTTTGGATGCTTTAAATTAGAAAAGTGGAGAAGCAACAAGCGACATGGCCATTGGTAGGATCAACTAATACCAACCCTACTACCTTATCTCAAAAAACCCTACACACCTACACGAAGTGACTTGGTCATTATAGCACGACACAGCCCAGGCCAGATCGATGTGCCAGACTGCCCCTTGATCCTTCCAACTGGGCGATGCATTGATATCTGATCGCCGGTTAACCAGGCTACAAGGATTGTCAGGTTAGATCTACGACAAGTTACACGAGAGAGAGAGAGAGAGAGGGAGGGAGAGAGAGAGAGAGAGGATGAGGGAGAACACGAGCGGCATGAAAACTTAGTCAAAACGGCTTTTGGAGATCGGTTTCTAAATAAAACCACACGGCCAAACAATAGAAAGTGACAAGTGAATTTTCCTACAGAGCAGATAAAAATAAAATAAAATAACATTAGAAGACACACCCTCCAAGAAACTCTCAAACTATCGACTAGAAGGGTAACACCGCTCCTTGTGAGACCACATGACACCATCGCGTCAAATCCACCAAGTTATCACCGGAGAAGGTCGCCTGAACTACCGATCCGTACCCTGTAGCGCCGATCTTACCAACACGCATCACTTACCGAGAACAGAGTAAAATATAGGAGGTCATCACAATCACCCCATGCATAGACCAAAGTGCTTGACAAAGGATCTGAGCATGTTCCGCCGATGCCAACGTGACGGGGCAGAAGCTCGGTAACGATGCCCTCAAGATGGCGAAGACACAACACGATGTCGTCGTCGAGTAAAAAAGCTTGGTTGAGGTAACGATTGATTGTTGGTAACGATTGGTAATGTAAAACATATGTACATTATGATGAAGATTGATTGTTGGTGAAAAAAAGGAATGTAAACTTTGTATGAGAATGGCCGCGAGAGACGAACAAAGGGTAAGGGTGGATAAAAACGCATATATGACAGAAAAGAATATGCTAATTACTTTTTGCATAGCATGTTATGCTCCCGGTGTTTCCGAATGGCAGAGCATATGCTCCAATGTTTCAAAGTGGATTGCCCGCACAGATTGGGTTATCGAAGTTTTTTTTCTTATAGCAGAATGCTAGGGAATCTATTTTTTCAAGGAGTTGCTACGGAAGCCTGCTAAACCTGAACTGAAACTACGGGCCAAGGCCTAGCCCACCACAAGAAAGTAGAGGCCACTTCCCTTCGTCTACCAAGACGACCCGCCCTCGCAGCAGTCGGCAGTCCCCGCAGCCGCCGCCGGACCACTAATCGATGTCTGATTCTCCGGCGACCCGTATTCCTTCCACTCCCCTCCCGTCGCAGGATGCCGTGGCAAACGGCCGGCGCGGCCATCCTCAGCTATTTCCGCCCCACCCGCCGCCTCCAGCTCGGTATTCCCGCCGCACTCGCCACCGCCATTCGTCCCATGCTCCCGCTTGTCGCCGCGACTGCCCCGTCGGAGCTCACCTGACGGTAACCCGTTCCTTAAAGCATACTTATTTCGTCTTTTTTATTTAGACAAGCGGTCATCCCCGATTTCTGTTAATAGAAACCATCAAATTCCCATTTCATCTTTTTGCGTAATTGTCAAACACTTACGGCGAGCCGGCAATGATGCTGAAATCTTGATATATTCCTTTTGTCGAACAAAGTATGGATATTGATGGACCGTACACAGTTACACAGGTCCGACATCCTAACTACCAGGGCCACATTTATGCCCCCATGACGACGCCGGTCATCCGCGGTTGCGAATCGGGAGAGCTCAGTTTTCCGGTATATTTGATGCAGCCAATTCAGACATGGACCAGTCGAGACCAGTAGTCCAGCAGCAGTCTCCTATCGTCAATTATGTCTGGCCAACAGTAATGCTGCTGTGAGTCTCTGACTAGCACAAAAGTGGCAGCGGTGATGTTTGGCTCCAAGCAAAACATCCCGCCTTTAGCTTGACTCCACTCTGCTGTGACTAGCATTTTCATACCAATCTTCACAAGCATATGTCCAGGGAAGCTAAATATCATGACTCTACTCCCCCCTTTGTATCCTCCTATTATCGATTTGTTTCTGCAAATCCGATGACCGCCTAACACCTGCAAAGCCACTCTTACCTGGTGATGAGCTAGTCTCCAATGGTGGCGTCTTTGCTCTTGGTTTCTTCTCCCTCGGCAACTCCACTGCAAACCCATATGTAGGTATATGGTACCATGACATCCCGGAGCGTACATATGTGTGGGTGGCCAACCGCGACAACCCAATCAGCGGCAATTTGTCCGGGAAGTTGGTTCTCAGCAGCAGCTCTGACCTTGTCTTGTCCGATTCCATAGGCTGTATCCTTTGGACAACTGCGAACAATGTCACCACCGAGGGTGATGGAGCTGTGGCGTTGCTGCTCGACACAGGGAACTTTATCATCCAGTCGTCGAGCTTCACACAGATATGGCAGAGTTATGATCATCCGACCGACACTATCCTCCCTGGTTTCAAGTTATGGGTGAACTACAAGACCCACACAGCAGTGCGCATTGCAGCTTGGAAAGGTTCTCACGACCCATCCACCGGAAAATTCTTCCTCAGTGGTGACCCCAACACGGGTTTGCAGATCCTCATGTGGCATGAGAGAAGCCTGTACTGGCGCAGTGGGCTGTGGAATGGTGCAGAAGTCTCAGGCAAGATCGGATACATGTGGTCCCAGATCGTCGACGATGGGGTGGAGATCTACATAACGTACAACATGGACAACAACTTTCACAGATCACACGTGAAGCTGGACTACACGGGCAACGTAAAGCTCAGGCTCTGGATTAACCAGTCATGGCTGGTTTTGTTCCAGCTCCCAGGTGATAGCTGCCACCAATACGGCTCATGTGGTCCGTTTGCTTACTGCGACAGCACGGTGTCCACCGGGATATGCAGGTGCCTCGATGGGTTTGAGCCAGCGGACGGCTTCAGTGTCAACGTCTCCAGAGGATGCGTGAGAAAGGATGCGCTGAAATGCGGCCGTGACCAATTCTTGACCTTACCAGGGATGAAGGTGCCTGACAAGTTTGTGTATGTTAGGAACAGAACCCTTGAAGAGTGCACTGCTGAGTGTGATCGCAACTGCTCCTGCACTGCCTATGCTTAAGCCAACTTGAGCACTATCCTGGCGACGGGTGGCCCATCAAGATGCTTGCTCTGGACAGGGGAGCTTGTTGACTCAGAGAAGGCGCCCGGCTCAAATGGTGCCAACCTGTACATTCGGCTTGCCGGCTCCCCTGGTGCGTACGGTTCCTTGTCTTCTTTTGTTCTTTTGACCTCCTGTGATATTTGTGCCTTAAATGTATGTCGCGTCACCTCTCCGAGGGATCTTGATAGGAACATCAGTACGTGAAACTACGAATACCAAAAAAATTATCAGGGACATATAATCATTATTATTGAATAAACTCGTCAATTTAGCATTTTCTTCCAGAATCATTCAGTGTGCTACTTGTTTAGCTCACACATTTGTAGCACTAGCTAGACAGTTATTTTTGGTGTCTACAAATCTTTTTATTTGAGACAAAATCTGTAACTATATTTGAGATGCATTTCTGGTATCACCTTATGTATATGCAGGTACATCGATATATTTTCCACATTGAGTAAAGGGTAAATGCATACTCTCACAAGTTATGCTTGAATCGTGATGCAGTACTCTTTTTCTTCACAGGACACAGTTTTGCAGTAAACAACAAGAGTGGTGTCCGTCTGGTATTAAAGATTGTACTCCCAGTTGTATCATTCCTGCTGATACTAACATTCATATATCTTGTCCTTGCATGCAAACTAAGAGGTAGAACAAGGATGTCAGTTTCCTGTAATACGATGCCCGTGTAATAGTACTGAGTTGTTGACATTACTTATATATATGTAGGGATACGAGTAAACAAGAAAAGAGAGATTCAGAGACACTTGAGCATTTCGCAAGAAGTTTGGGATCAAAATTTGGAACTCCGGTCTATTAGGTTCGAAGATATCTCCACCGCAACGAACAATTTCCATGACACAAACATACTTGGAAAAGGAGGTTTTGGAAAAGTCTATAAGGTTGTATAAACTTTGACCTTGTCAATTAATTACAACAGTCTGTATAATTTTCTCCTTGTCAATTTATTTCAATGATTATTAAATGACACAGGGAACACTGAAAAAGGGAAAGGAAGTTGCTGTTAAAAGGCTTAGCCAGGGTTCTGAGCAGGGGATAGAGCATTTTAGAAATGAAGTGGTTCTTATAGCCAAGTTGCAGCACAAAAATCTAGTTAGACTTCTTGGCTGCTTTATTCATGAGGATGAGAAGCTGCTTATTTATGAATACTTGCCCAACAAAAGCCTTGACCAGTTTATTTTTGGTATGTCCTAATCAGATACTCTAGAAGTAATCTTGGATTGACAAAGAGAAGCTTGTTTGCCTGAACAAGTTTGCTAGATGCCTTTTAGCCTTTGCATTCATGTACGTGTGCATCCTGTTCTTGGCAGATACTACAAGGAAGTCTATGCTTGATTGGCCAAAAAGGTTCAACATAATTAAAGGGGTAGCTAGAGGACTTCTATATCTCCACCAAGATTCGAGAACGTCAATAATCCATAGGGACCTCAAACCAAGCAACATCTTGCTAGATGCAGAGATGAACCCAAAAATATCAGATTTTGGAATGGCAAGGATCTTTGAAGACAACGAGCAACAAGAAAGTACCAAACTAGTTGTTGGGACATAGTAAGTAACTCTTGAACTATCTCTTGATCTCAAAATTTTCTTTATGCGCTTGAAACAACTGAACTGCACATATATAATTTCTTCTAAAATATGACCCAAACAGTGGCTACATGTCGCCTGAGTATGCAATGGAGGGCATCTTTTCTGTCAAGTCTGACACTTACAGCTTTGGTATTTTGCTGCTGGAGATTGCAAGTGGATTAAAGATCAGCTCACCGCATCATCTTGTGATGGACTTTGAAAACCTCGTAACGTATGTAAGTGTTACGTGACGTGTTATGAAATACCTCCGATTCCGTCAACTTAGCAAATATAAATTACGAACTCTGACGTGATGTTTCAGGCATGGAACTTGTGGGCAGATGGAAAAGCAAGGGATTTCGTGGATGCATCGGTTACGGGGAACTATTCGCTTGACGAAGTGTCGAAGTGTATCCACATTGGGCTCCTGTGTGTACAAGACAGCTCCAGTGCTAGGCCGCTGATGGCGTCGGTCGTGTCCATGCTGGATAGTGAAGCCATGCCACATGTGATTCCCAAGCAGCCTATGTATTTCGCACAGATAAACCACGGAACCAAGGAGCAATACTCCAACAATGGCGCGACCCTTACGGCGATAGAAGGGCGCTAGCTGGTTGTCCTTGTGATTTCATTTTCATAGCCGAGTAACTGTAACTTTGCTACCAATCAATTGAGTGAGATTGCAGAACAATATACCATTTGCGATGAATAAAAGTTTTTTTTTCCTAGGCTAATATGAGGTGGGGACCTGTATGCATGGTAACCAGTTAACTAATGATCGGGTTTCTATGCTAGTTGCAAGATAGAAAGCACTTTGCAATTCTTTTACTCTGGCAAAAAATGCAAACCTCAGCTGTGCTGCCAACAATTTTTACGGAATGCAACATCTGTCGCTGTGGAAGTTCCTGATAATCTGATTCAGTGTAAACGTGTTTTCCTATGCATCTCCATTCTCCAGCAAGTTGGCTGATGCTAGTCATTATCATTTGGAAAGAAAATGGTTGAAAATAAATTTACGCCAACTTGCTAGTGTCACTATCATTTGTCCATGATTAACTGCATCTGCTATTTGAACTTGGCCAAACTACAACTAGTGGACCTGGAATGGCAAACGTGGCCAAATAGAATGTTTAAGGTACAGAAAAGTCCGAGCAGTGTTTACGTAAAGATTTCCGGCTCCCGAGCTTTAGTGATCACTTTTACTCCCTCCGTTCGGGAACAAAATTCAAAAAGTATGTTTATAATTTTAGAAACGTAAAGAAACAAAATTGTACTCGATGATGTATCCGACAAATGTGTAAAAATTTAATTAAAAAAATACCTTTTATCCGAAGCTACACAAAAATGAAAAAAGAGAGTATAATCCCAGTATAGTGAACAGCCCAGATTTTCAAAACATAAAACAATTCAGATTATGGTATTAAATTAGATAGTTGTTTTGCTTGAGTTGGTTGAAGTTTCCGATGAAAGAAATACTTATGAGGATTATTTAAAAGTATTTTCATTTTGAAAATTAAATGATAATATAACTTGGAGTTTGGAGTTCAAAATATGTGAATTTGGATATATTCCCTAAACTTTGTTTAGAAAAATAAATAATAGCCCTATAAGGCAACAATGCATAAAATAAACTTCCAAGTTAATATTCTGCCTTTGATGTGGCCCAACTAGACCCGCGAACCGGTAGCGATCCAGCCATCCGCACTCCTTTAAATCCAATTGTCTACGACGTTCATTTACTCCTCACGTGCTGACAGTGATAGGTGGGATCCACCCTGGTCGACTTCAACCTCCTGCCCCATGATTCCGGACACGACCCCCCCCCCCCCCCCCCCGTAGTCGGACGATTCACATGATATGCGCGCTCCTGGTCTCTCTTTCACGTAAACTCCCGGACCAAGACGCCGACAAGCCGCTGCAAAGTCACTCCCTGGAGTTCCTAATTTATTTATAAAAAAACGTGTGGTAGCAAATAGTGGTAATTTTGCAAAAAAGAAAGGTCCATGGAACTTAGAATCGTCATATATTTTCATTCACAAGTCCAAATTAGATGAATCATTTTGCTCCTTACAAAAAGTTTCAGATTTTGAACATTTAACATTTGACCTAACCAAATTGCATTCAAAATATTTTAAACCATTTATTTTTCTATAATACCTTTTTAAAGTTATTCATTTTGCATTTTAAATTTTTTAATCTTTTCTCCAGTAGAACCATAACTGACCAATTTCCCACTTGTTAGCAATCCATGGAGTCCCCAATATTCTCGGTCCAGCTAATACTTGACGTGTTTTTTTATATGTGTGTGTCAAACAACAAAAAGGCAGAGCGCCATAATGGTCCATCTAGAGTCTCTTTCCTATCAAACCTAATTTTAAATTTTTGTAAGAGAACTTCTTTTCTAGTGACTGGTTTGCCTTTTTTAGGAATGTTAGGGAAGCGTTTTTTTATGGCCTGGCCCATTACCTAGCCTGAGTAAACACTTGGCACTTGTTATGTAGGCAGCGAGGCCTCCAGCCCACTAATCAAGTAGAGGCCATTTCCCTTCGCCCACCGAAGACGATTCCGGCACGCCGCAGTCCCCGCCGCCGCCGGTGCACTGACCAAGCCACCGTCGCTCGCTGTATGCGTCTCCGGCGCCTCGTATTCCTTCCACTACCCTCCTCGTAGCAAACTGCCGGTTGCGGCCGTCCTCAGCTAGGTCCGTCCCAACCGCCGCCTCCAGCTCGGTATTCCCGCCGCGCTCGCCGTCGGCGTTCGTCCCATGGTCCCGCTCGTCGCCGCGACTACCACGTCGGTGCCCCACCTGACGGTAACCCGTTCCTTGTAGCATACCCATTTCAGCATTGAACAGTCTGATGTCTTCCTCCAGTCCTACTTATTCTCTGTGCAAAACACCAGACCGATTAATGAGGTGCTTGACCCCAAAGTTAAACTGTCTGCTCTGTCAGAAAGAACCTGCAGATAGCATTCAGAAAGATACGACTGAAAAGTGGAATCCCCCGAGAGGGGTTGGGGAACACTTGATTTTGATGCAAGCTTTTAGAGAGACACTAATTCTGTAGCGAGGAGAGCTGTCCTCCGTAATGAATTTGGTAGCGGTGCGGAAGCTGCTGAAGCTTATGCAGGCCTGCTGGGAATAAGAGCTATCTTAACCAGATATGCAGGTCCTCTTCTCGTCGAAAATGATTGTGCGTCTCTGGTCTCAGAGCTGAAAGGATATGGTTCCTCTAAATCAGCTATCGCCAGTATTGTGAAGGAACCAGATCGCTACTATCATGCTTTCCTTTGTGTTCTATCTCTAAAGTTGAGAGGAGAAACAACCAGGCGTCACACGAGCTTTGCTAGGCTAGGGCTTAAAGCGTCAGGTGTGTGTGAGTGAGTTGATCCGGTCTTTGCCATCCTGCGTGATGAGTTTTGCTGATCAAGATTGTAAAAAAACTGTCTCCTCTTAATTCTGTGAAAGCCTAAGGTCAAAAAAAAAACTGCATACATTCCCTTTGTCGAAGAAGTCTGGATATTTCTGCACCTTACACGAGGTCTGACTTCCTAACTACCAGGGCACATTTATGTCCATGGCGACGCCGGGCATCCATGGTTGCGACTCGGGAGAGCTCAGTTCTTCGGTGTGTTTGATGCAGTCAACACAGAAATGGACCAGCGGAGACCAGCAGCTGTCTCCTGTCGCCAGCCTGAAATTATGTCATCCTGGTGTGACTAGCACAAAAGTGGGAGAGCTCTTCGATCCATTTTCGTACCACTCTTCACAAGCATATGTGTAGGAGAGCTAAATTAGCATGACTCTACTCCCCTTTTTTATCCTCCTACTATCGATTTGTTTCGGCAAATCCGATGACCGCCTAACACCTGCAAAGCCACTCTTACCTGGCGACGAGCTCGTCTCGAACGGTGGTGTCTTTGCTCTTGTTTTTTTCTCCCCGGATAACTCCACTGCAAACCCATATGTAGGCATATGGTACCATGACATCCCGGAGCGAACATATGTGTGGGTGGCCAACCGCGACAACCCGATCAACAATGGTTTGTCAGGGAAGTTGGTTCTGACCGACAGCTCTGACCTTGTCTTGTCAGATTCCAAAGGCCGTATCCTTTGGACGACGGCGAATAATGTCACCACCGGGGCTGATGGAGCTGTGGCGCTGCTGCTTGATACAGGGAACTTCATCGTCCAGTCGTCAAACTTCACACAGGTATGGCAGAGTTTTGATCACCCGACCGATACCATCCTCCCTGGTTTCAAGTTATGGGCGAACTACAAGACTCACACAGCAGTGCGCATCGCTGCTTGGAAAGGTTCTCAAGACCCATCCACCGGAAAATACTTTCTCAGCGGTGGCCCCAACACGGGTTTGCAGTTCCTCATGTGGCGTGAAACAAGCCTGTACTGGCGTAGTGGGCTGTCCAAAGGTATGCAAGCCTCGGACAAGAACGGATACATCTGGTTCCAGATCGTCGATGATGGAACGGAGATCTATATAACGTACAACATGGACAACAACTCTAAGAGATCACACATAAAGCTAGACTACACACACGGGTTGCTGCTCAGGCTCTGGATTAACCAGGCATGGATGGTTCTGTTCCAGGTCCCAGGTGATGGCTGCCACCACTATGGCTCCTGTGGTCCGTTTGGTTACTGCGACAGCACAGTTTCTACGGGGAAATGCAGGTGCTTCGATGGGTTTGAGCCGGCCGATGACTTCAGAGTAAACTTTTCCAAAGGATGTGTGAGAAAGGAGGCGCTGAGATGTGGCGGCGACCAATTCTTGACCTTACCAGAGATGAAGGTGCCTGACAAGTTTGTGTATGTGAGGAACAAAAGCTTTGAGGAGTGCACTGCTGAGTGTGAACGCAACTGCTCCTGCACTGCGTATGCTTACGTCAACTTGAGCAGTATCCTCTCAACGGGTGGCCCATCAAGGTGCTTGGTCTGGATAGGGGAGCTTATTGACACGGAGAAGGCGGGCTCAGTTGGTGACAACCTGTACATTCGGCTTGCCAGTGCTCCTGGTACGTACGGTTCCGTGGCTTTTTTTGTTCTTTGACCTTCTGTGATATTTGTGCCTTAAAATGTATGTTGTGTCACCTCTCTTGATGGACCTTGTTGATAGGAACGGCAGTATCTTAAACTATGAGCACCAACCTTTTCTATCATGGACATATGATCATTATTATTGAACAAACTCATCGATTGACATTTCTTTCAGAATCATGTCAGTGTGCTACTTGTTGAGCTCACACAGTGTAACACTAGCTAGCCAAGTACTTTTGGTGTCAGGAAATATTTTTGTTTGAAACAGAATCTGTAACTATATTTGAGATGCATATCTAGTATCTGCTTTGGTTTATGCAAGTACATCGATATATTTTACTCACTGAGTAAGGGATAAATGGATACTCTCACAATCTATGCTTGAATCTTGATGCAGTACTCTTTTTCACAGGACGCAGTTCTGCAGCAAACCACAAGACTGGTGTCCGGGTGGTATTAAAGATTGTACCCTCAGTTGTATCATTCGTGCTGATAGTCATATGCGTATATCTTGTCTTCTTATGCAAGCTAAGAGGTAGAACAAGGGATGCCAGTTTCCTGTAATACGATGGTCATGTAGTAGTGCTTTGTATTGACGTTATGGATATATCTGCAGGAGTACGAGTAAACAAGAAAAGGCAGGTTCTAGGACACTTAAGCATTTCGCAAGAAGTTTGGGATCAAAGTTTGGAACTCCGGTCTATTAGGTTTGAAGACATCTCCACTGCAACAAACAATTTTCACGACGCAAACATACTTGGAAAGGGCGGTTTTGGAAAAGTCTATAAGGTTGTTTAAATTTTTTACCTTGTCAATTAATTACAATACTTGAAAATCCATATAATTTTCTCCTGGTTAATTTATTGCAATGATTATTGAATGACACAGGCAACACTGGAAATGGGAAAGGAGGTTGCTGTTAAAAGGCTTAGCCAGGGTTCTGAGCAGGGGATAGAGCACTTTAGAAATGAAGTGGTTCTTATAGCCAAGTTGCAGCACAAAAATCTAGTTAGACTTCTTGGATGCTTTATTCGTGAGGATGAGAAGCTGCTTATTTATGAATACTTGCCGAACAAAAGCCTAGACACTTTTATTTTTGGTATGTTCTAATTACATACTCTAGAAAGTAATCTTGAATTGAGAAATCAAACTTTTTTGCCTGAACAGCTTACTATATGCCCTGCACTCAAGTACGTGCACATCCTCTTCTTGGCAGATTTTGCAAGAAAGTCTATACTTGATTGGCCAAAAAGGTTCAACATAATCAAAGGGGTAGCTAGAGGACTTCTATATCTCCATCAAGATTCGAGAACATCGATAATCCATAGGGACCTCAAACCAAGCAACATCTTGCTAGATGCAGAGATGAACCCAAAAATATCAGATTTTGGAATGGCAAGAATCTTTGGAGGCAACGAGCAACAAGAAAGTACCGAACGAGTTGTTGGGACGTAGTAAGTAACACTTGGAGTAGTTTCTTGATCGCAAATTTTATTTGTTGTCTTGAAATAACTGAACTGCTCATATATATACTTTCTTCTGAAATATGATTCAAACAGCGGTTACATGTCACCTGAGTATGCGATGGAGGGTATCTTTTCCGTCAAGTCTGACACCTACAGCTTTGGTATCTTGCTGCTGGAGATTGTAAGTGGATTAAAGATCAGTTCACCTCATCATCTTGTGATGGACTTTGAAAACCTCGTATCATGTGTAAGTGTTACTTGACGTCTTATGAATGCTTCAGAGTCTCATAAATTAGCAAATATAAATTACAAACATGGACATGTTGTTTCAGGCATGGAACTTGTGGTCAGATGGAAAAGCAACAGACTTCATGGACACGGCGATCAGTGAGAGCTATTCCCCTGATGAAGTGTCGAAGTGCATCCACATTGGGCTCCTCTGTGTGCAGGACAGCTCGAGTGCTAGGCCGCTCATGGCTTCAGTGGTTTCCATGCTGGACAGTGAAGCCATGCCACGCGCAATTCCCAAGCAGCCTATGTATTTCGCACAGATAAATAACAGAACCGAGGAGAAATACTCCATTAATGGTGCGAGCCTTACGGTGGTAGAAGGGCGCTAGGCTCTGCTGGCCTTAGGATCTCACTTTTGATAACCAAGTAACTCTAACTTTGCTACCAGTTAAATAAGTGAAATTTCAGAAGAATGTACCGTTTGTCCGTTTGCGATAAATAGAAGGTTTGTGCTCGTCCTGGGCTTTTATGGCCCGTATGCTAGGTACCAGTGTACCACCGATCGGGTTTCTATTGCAATATGCAAAGAACTTTGTCGTTCTTTTAGCAAAATTGCAAACAAAACTGGCTGGCCAACAATCTTACGGAATGCATCTTTTGTAGCCGTTGAAGTTCCTGATAATTTGATTCAATGCATACGTGGTTTGCTATGCATTTCCAAAATGTGGCAGGACCGCTGGAGATGGCAAAAAAATCTGGTTGAAATTCAATTCATGTACAGCGACGACCTGCTTGTGTCACTGTCTTTTGTCCATGATTTACTGCAGCTGCTATCTTGACTTGGCCAAACTGCAACTAGTGGACCTGGAATCGCAAAACGTGGCCGAATAGAATGTTCAAATGACAGAAAAATCAGAGCAACGTTTCCAGTATCTATCTAGTTTACAGTCATCGGAAGCAAGTGGCCTCAAGGTGGAGCCGTCGGCACCACGTGTGAAATACTGTACTCGCGCATAAATACTTCGCGAAAGAATGATTTTAATTGCACCATGGCTTAACGATTTACCTTAAAAAGTATATACATGATATATTCGTCATAGATTTGTCTTTTCTCAGAAGTCAATGAGATCATTTACTGGCCAACTTTTTTACACAAGTAGAATATTTGACCATCTTTGAGCGCAAAAAATATTCGGATATTTTTACCTTTTTTGAATTTCTATTTTTTCGCATATCAGGTGTGCTGGTACCTAGGAGGCACAATTTCACGTCCATGTACATTGTTGGTCTTACCTTAGCAATGTCATGCATGTAAGATGATTGTTGAGTTGTAGGAGAGAGAAATGAAAAAAAAAGATTTTTGCCATTTTTAAATTCTCTCACCACATGTTTAGTTTATCTGGTTATTAGAGAATAAGACTAAAAATAATCCAATGTACATCATATTTTTCCCTCATATCTATAATGGGTAACAAATTTAAAACATTGTACATTCCCTAAAGAATACCAGGCTCACAAAGCATACTATAACACCCTAACTAAACTAAAATGGTTGTACTCCCCGTCTAAAAATAAGTGTCTCAAATTTGCACAAAAGTGGATGTATCTATATACGAAACATGTCTAGATACATCCATTTTTTAACAAACTTGAGACACTTATTTTGGAACGGAGGGAGTATTTATTTTCCCTTCAATATTTTGCTGAAAATTCTTCACGCAAGGTTGACAAGGAAATTCATCAAGCATCTTATAGTAGTATCACTTCATCATGTTTTATTTCATAGTAGGGATTCAAAGTTTTTTACATTTTACTCGCACTTGGACATATTACTAGTAGCAGCACCTTAGCCAAGGAAGTCCAACTGAATTCCCACGCAAACATGGTTGGTAGCCTCAGAGGTATGATGATTGATGGTACATCTGAACAGAGACATCCACCCCTACATTGTTGGCATCGTGATACCCAGCCAAAACATGAGCTCTGCTAAGTTTTCTTTTCACAGAAATATATAAAAAATAGATTATTTTCACAGAAATATTTGAAACGGTGGTCGTTATGGGGTGTCACTATGGAGAGGGCTCCCTTTCCGAAGGGAAAGCTACGCGCGCCCAAGTACCCCTCGATCGACGCGTGGCAGGCTGGGGAAGATCCGTTCGGTGGGCAGCTTGCTAGCGAGAGTAGTCGTTGCGTGTTAAACTTCTTCTCCTTTTCCATTTGATACGCTCGCTCAGGTGCACAGCTCCTTCCGCGCGCTTAGCTCTGTACATCGATCAACATGATGGAGCTCATGTACCTACCGTATGTACGTGTGCGTCAGCCAACGCAGAGTACATGCTCCTCACGCGGCCGATCGAAGCCCCCGCGTGTACGTGAGATGCTACTGAATGTACACACATGCACAGTTACAGAATGTACACTTACACTGCTATTAGAAGTACACGCTGCTACTAGATTGTACAACTACGTTGTTTTTGGATGTACACGATGCTGCTGAATGTACACACATGCACAGCTACTAAATGTACACTCACACTGCTACTAGATGTACACGTTGCCACTGGATGTACAAAGTACACAAAACTGATTGTACAAAGTACGAGAAAAAAAGGTTTCTCAAACCTATCAACATGAGATCTATTTTTGAAGATCTCGACGCGAGGATCTCAAATATGAAAACCGTTCCTAATTCGGATAAACGGTTCTAAAGATATTTTGTTTTCAAAAAACGAATCTCGAAATAAATGCGTGCTACAGCCACCGGACGTGGGGAGAGAAAAATCCCACCAAAACTCTCTGGTTCTGCCACTTGTCACAAATATAAACACCCATGGGGAGCTGCGTGGTGGGAAAAGCTGCCACTTGGCATGACCACGACGCGCATGTTCCCTTCCAAAGGGAAGTTTTTTTTAGTGATTTCGGTCGTTATGCCATACGAGTCTCGGCTGATTCGTTTATGGAACTTCACAGCCCGATAACGTTCTGGCGCAGAGTAAAGACCCAACGCAAAGTTCCAAGGCGTTTTCAGCCCGTTAGCGTTCGCCGCAAAAGTAAAAAAAACTTCGCCGCAGAAAATAAGTTCCTCCCCTAGAAAAACAATTGAGTCCCCACCGCCGCCGCCCGCTCACCGCAGTCTCAGCTGCCGCCGCCGGTGCGCTAATCATGCCACCGTCACTATATGCATCTCCGGCGCCTAGTCTTACTTGCATTCCCCTTCGGTACCAGGTGTCCGTAGCAAGCGGAGGGCGTCTCATCGCGCCGTCGCGGCCATCCTCCGCTAAATCCCCCCAAAGTGTAATAGTGTAAGTCATGAGTTAGCAAGATTTGGTATGACAGATCGTAAAACCAAAGTGTGGTTAGGTTCGGTTCCAGATTTTCTTTTGGACCAGATCGATCTGGATTGTATTGGCACTCTTATACATTAATAAAATTTTGTTTCTCCCGCAAAAAAATCCCCCCATTCGCCGCTTCCAGCTCGGAATGCCTCGCCGGGCTCGCCGCCGCCGTTCGTCCCACCCAGCCACCCGATACCAAAGGTTGGAAACTAGTAGAAGATTAGGGAATTGTGTACCAACTGCCAACTCCCGTGCCCCCGCCCGTCGCCGCGACTGACCGTCGGAGCTCCGCCTGAAGGTAACCCGTGCCTTATAGCACACTCCTTTCCAATTTATTTTGTGTACAACGATGATGAAATCTGAACATTTCTTCACTGTCCTCTGTAGACATTGCGCATTTATGGACGGCGACAACGACGACGACGACCGCAAGGTCTTCCGGTGGTTGCGAGTCGCGAGAGCTCAGTTCTCTGTGTCTTTGATGCAGTCAACACACACAAGACTGCAGAGACATGTACCAGCGGAGACCAGCAGCAGTCTCCTGTCGTCAGCCTGAAGTTATGTCTGGCGAACTGGTCATGCTGCTGTGAGCCTGTGAGTGACTAGCACAAAAGTGGCAGCGGTGATTCAGCTCCAAGCAGATCATCCAAAACATTTTCATATACCACACTCTTCACAAGCTCATGTGAAAGAAGGGTTAGTGGGCATGGAGACTCTCCTCCAATTTTTCACCCTCCTATTGTTGATTTGTTCTTGCAAATCCGATGACCGCCTCACACCTACAAAGCCACTCCTACCCGGCGACACGCTCGTCTCGAATGACGGCATCTTTGCTCTTGGTTTTTTCTCCCTGGAGAACTCCACCGGAAACTCATATGTCGGCATATGGTACCACAACATCCCGGTGCGGACATATGTCTGGGTCGCCAACCACGACAACCCAATCAGCGGCGGTCTGTCCGGAAGGTTGGTTCTGACCAACAGCTCTGATCTTGTATTGTCGGATTCCAAAGGCCGTATCCTTTGGACGATGGCGAACAACGTCACCACCGGGGGTGATGGAGCTGTGGCATTGCTGCTCGACACAGGAAATTTTATCCTCCAGTCGATGAATTTCACTCAGATATGGCAGAGCTTTGATCACCCGATCGACACCATCCTCCCGGGTTTCAAGTTATGGGCAAACTACAAGACCCACACAGCAGTGCGCGTCGTTGCTTGGAAGGATTCTCAAGACCCGTCCACCGGGAAATTCTTCCTCAGTCGTGACCCCAGCATGGGCTTCCAGATCCTCATATGGCGTGAGGCAAGCCTGTACTGGCGCAGCGGACTGTGGAACAGTGCGACAGCCTCGGACAACAATGGATACATGTGGTCCCAGATCGTCGATGATGGGGAGAAGATCTACTCAACGTACAGCTCAGGCAACAAATCACGGAGATTGATCAAGGCGAAGGACAGGCCGCTGGTGGACGGGGCGATGGATGCTGTTAGAGGGCTGCTCGACAGGCTTCGCGCGAACTCACCTAGCTAGCTCTTGTAGCGAATTTGTTTCTGCCGGGATGTGGCAGCCAGAATTTTAGTATTGTCGTTGTAATCCTGTCTAAAACCTAGGTCTGGGTTTTGTTGGCTGCGGTTTGGGGAGCGTGGCTCTGGATATTGCTGGTAGTTTGTATCAAATGCTGTGATGGTTGTGGCTTTATATATAAAGCTGGGCTTAGGCCTTATATTTAAACAAATCACGGAGATCGCACTGGAAGCTGGACTACACTGGCAACTTGATGCTCAGGATCTGGAGTAACCAGTCTTGGAGGGTTTTGTTCAAGCGTCCAGATTATGGCTGCCGCCGCTTTGGCTCGTGTGGTCCATTTGGTTACTGCGACAGCACGGTTCCCACCGGGGAATGCAGGTGCCTCGACGGGTTTGTGCCAGCGGATGGCTTCAGTGCCAACTTCTCCAAAGGATGCGTGAGAAAGGAGGCGCTGAGATGCCACGCAGGCCGCTTCTTGACCTTGCATGGGATGAAGGTGCCTGAGAAATTTGTGTATGTGGGGAACAGAAGCTTCGAGGAATGTACTGCTGAGTGTGAGCGCAACTGCTCCTGCACCGCTTACGCTTATGCCAACTTGAGCAGTATCCTCGCAACAGGTGGCCCGTCAAGATGCTTGGTATGGTTAAAGGACCTTGTTGATTCAGAAGAGTCCGGCGCACTTGGGGGAAACCTGTACCTTCGGCTGGCTGGCTCACCTGGTACGTATGGTTCCATGGCTGATTTTGTTCTTCAGATCTGCAGTGACATTGGTACCTTAAAATGTGTGCCATGTCACCTCTCTCGATGGATCTTGACAGTAACAGCATGCATGTGAATCTAAGAGCACTAACCTTTTCTATCTCTAGCATATAGTCGTTATCACTTATCATTGAACAAACTCATCAGTTTGCATTTCTTCCAGAATGGTGTCATTGTGTTGATTGTCCAGGTCACACATTTGTAGTGCTACCTAGCCAGTTACTTTTGGTGTCTTCAAATACTTTTGAAAGAAAATCTTTAACCATAGTTGACATGCATTTACAGTATCTGCTTTGGTATTATATGCAAGTATATCCATATAGTTTACTCAGCGAGAAAAGGGTAAATGCATACTTTCACAAGCTATGCTTGAATCTTGATGCAGAACTTTGTTCATCAATTTCTTCGCAGGGAACAGTTCACTCCCAGTTATATCATGTCTGCTGATACTCACATGCATATATCTTGTCCTCATATGCAAGCCAAGAGGTAGAACAAGGGACGCCGGTTTCTTGTAATATGATGTTCCAGTAGTAGTGCTGAATGTTGACGTCACTAATATTTCTGCAGTTACACCAGTAAACAAGAAAGGACCAGTTCTCGGACACTTGAGCACTTCGCAAGAAGTTTGGGATCAAAACTTGGAACTCCGGTCTATTAGGTTTGAAGCTATCACCGCCGCAACAAAGAGTTTCCATGACACACACATACTTGGAAAAGGAGGTTTTGGAAAAGTCTATAAGGTATAAAACTCTGACCCTATCAATTAACTGCAATAATTCTCTCATGGATAATTTTTTCAATTATGATGAAATCACACAGGGGACACTTGAAGATGGAAAAGAAGTCGCTGTTAAAAGGCTTAGCAAGGGTTCTGAGCAGGGCATAGAGCATTTTAGAAATGAAGTGGTTCTTATTGCCAAGTTGCAGCATAAGAATCTAGTTAGACTTCTTGGCTGCTGTATTCATGAGGACGAGAAGTTGCTTATTTATGAATGCTTGCCTAATAAAAGCCTAGACAAGTTTCTTTTTGGTATGTTCTCATGACATACTCTAGAAACTATTCTTGATTTGATCAAACAAACTTACTTGCCTGAACAGCTTACTATACTAGATGCATTTGCACTCATGTACGTGTGCATCCTGTTCTTGGCAGATACTGCAAGGAAGTTTATGCTCGATTGGCCAAGAAGGTTCAACATAATCAAAGGGGTAGCTAGAGGACTTCAATACCTTCACCAAGATTCGAGGACAACGATAATCCACAGAGACCTCAAACCAAGCAACATCCTTCTAGATGCAGAGATGAGCCCGAAAATATCAGATTTTGGAATGGCAAGGATCTTTGGAGGCAACGAACAACAAGAAAGTACCAAACGAGTTGTTGGGACGTAGTAAGCACCTCTTGATCTAAAAAAATAAAAATTGTGAGCCATACTTGCTTTTGAATTAATTTGAAAAGTGTATTTGAACAGCGGTTACATGTCACCTGAATATGCGATGGAGGGCATCTTCGGTGAAGTCTGACACCTACAGCTTTGGTATTTTGCTACTGGAGATTGTGAGTGGATTAAAGATCAGCTCACCTCATCATCTTGTCATGGACTTCTCAAACCTCATATCATGTGTAAGTTTTAGTTAACGTGTTAGAAAATGCTTCAGATTCTGAAAACTCAACCAGCAATATAGTACTAGCAAATATAAATTATGAACTTCGCCATGATGTTTCAGGCATGGAACTTGTGGGCAGATGGAAGAGCAACGGACTTCATGGACGTGGCGATCAGGGAGAGCTATTCCCCTGATGAAGTGTCGAAGTGCATCCACATTGGACTCCTGTGTGTGCAGGACATCCCCAATGCTAGGCCACATATGTCATCGGTGGTGTCCATGCTGGACAGCGAAGCCATGCCTCGTGCCGTGCCAAAGCAACCTATGTATTTTGCGCAGATAAATCATGTAACCAAGGAGGTGAAACAAGACTTGGAGAATTCCGTCAATGCCTGAGCCTTACAGCCTAGAAGTCTCTGACTGATGTCCTAAGATCTTTGTTGATGAGGCTAGTAATTCGCTACTGACGGATTACTGATATCAGGGTGAATGTCTTTCCTAGGAATCTTTATGCATTGTTTTAGGACTAGGAGAGGATGTTTTGTCTTATAAGCCATGAGATTGAGCAGGAATGACCAGGAAATGGTGTCGAAGGCGCGGGCAATATTGAATTTGAGAGGATCGTCCTTCTTGAGATCAGGTGGGCAGCGCCATATTTAGCTTGTGGAAGCTGGTGGATTTGCCGGCATGGCGCATGCAGCCACAGAGCGCCGCCAGAAAATAGCCTTTGATCACCGACCAGCACTTCTGGTAGAAAAGCCCCGTGAACAGTTGGTCCCAGCGCTTGTCTGGCGGAGCGATTTGACAGCAGCCCGTACCTAAAGTTTGCGTCCCAGGCTGCTCTGGTCATATTGTGCAATGCTATCTGATTTGTTGTTGATCAATCAAAACCTGTCCCTCGTGTGGATCAGTAAAGTTGGCAGTACTAAACAATCCTGGAAAACAACAAGTAGTATGCAAGAACAGAATAGTAAGTTACCATAATTCTGTGATTGGGGGGGGGGGGGCTTACTGTGAGGCCCCCTGGTTTATGAGAGAAGTCACCCAGGGCTTACTGGGTAGCACCACGGATGGTGTCAACGCAGCCTGGGTTCGAATCTCAGCTTCTTCTAAATAAAAGTAGTGTCTATTCCTCCTAGGCACTCATTCATATATATTCTGTGATGATCATCCAAATAGTTGGACTCCCCTTCGCTACATATATAAGGCCACTTACTCCTGTCTGAAGTCAACCATGTTTAAGTTTGGCCAAGCTAGTAGAAAAAAATAACACATCTAGTATATCAAACCAATAGTATTACTAAATCAGCCATAAAATGTGTTTCATAGTATATACCCAACATTATAAACTTACACTCAATAGCAAATAAACTTACACGGATACAGTGACTACTCAGTTTCTGTATGTGTAAACAGTGCATGAGCAGTTTACTGCTGCACATTGTCAAAACTTCTATTCCTGATAACAAAAACTAGTTTGCAGTTTGGCGCAGTGCAGATATAGCAGTTTCAGTATAATTATAACAAATGATAGTGACACTCAGGTGGGTGCCGCTGTACATGCAGGCTGCCAACTCCAGTTGCCCTGCCACTTACTGGAAAGCATAGGTAAGCACGTATATACACTATCAAGTGAGATCCAAGGCAGCCAAGCTAGCGCCCTTCTATCGCTGTAAGGCTCACGCCATTGATGAGAATTTCTCCTTGGCTCCGTGATTTATCTGCGCGAAATACATAGGCTGCTTTGGCATTGA